>CAUJNA010002448.1:0-33476 GCA_963377175.1 Effrenium voratum | reverse complement strand
GTGTGAGACTTCTGTGTCTGGTTTCTGTCGGAGTGGGCGCATCTTTGCGGCGTTGGTTTGCCTGGGCAAGTGCGAGGTCTTTGCGTCAGAACTGGCGCTGGCTGAAGCTTGCGCGGACCCAAAATCGGGGCTGCGCGGCGGCCCCAAATTTGGGGCCGCGCTTCCTTTTGGCAACTAAAAGTGGGCCCGCCCCGCGGACCTGTAATTGGCCCCGGAGAAAGGCGCAGCCAGAAGGACTATGGTGCTGTTGCTGCTTGGAATGTTTACGCGCGACGCCCTTGAGCATACAGCAATTCTAGAAAGCTTCAAACCCGCGGCGCTGGACCGCCCGACGGGCGCTAGTGGTTTTCCATTACGGCGTGGCAAGCGCTAAGAGTTGCAACTGAGGAGGCCCCGCCTACATGGCTGCGATTTTCAAGCCCCTGCGCGGCTCAAGATTCAGGGCCGCTCGTGGGGCGTCTTGCGCAGCGCAGTGTGTCTTGAGGTTTTGCTTCCCCCCTCATTCAAATCTTTATGCTTTGGGCCCAGGAGAGATCGGCTCTCGCCCCGTCGTGTGTGGAGCTGGGCCCCAGGGGACTGCGCTAGCTCGAAGGGGAGGAGTGGCTGCCTTCGCTGTGTTTTCTAAGTTCTTATTCCATTATCCAGTTCTTATTCAGTTCTTATTCCAGTTCTTATTCCAGTTCTTATTCACGGTTTTTCTGGCAGGGCCACAAGAATCGATTTTAAAAAGCAAAAACATTCTCTCTTTTTTTTTGCGACTCACAGAAAGCTTGGTGCTCGTGGCCCTGCCAGCAAAATCGTGAATAAGAACTGGAATAAGAACTGGAATAAGAACTGAATAAGAACTGGATAATGGAATAAGAACTGAGAAAACACAGCAAAACAAGCGCTCCTGCTCCATGTGCAACTGGCGCCAGTGTGAGAAGTCATGAAGCGCGCCAGCGCGTGTCTAAGCTTGAGCGTCTGGAGGCGCCTATGGCAGACGCGAGCGGTTGACAAGTCTGGAACTCCGCCTTGTGCCCCCTTCCCCCCCCCCAATTTCAATGTTGCGCGTGTAGACAAACGCGGCGAGCTTATGCGTTACGCAGGCTTGCTGAAAAGTTTGGCGCGGTCTAAGAAGCTTTGCGCGGGTTACCGTTTGCAACATTGAAGACGGGGGGGGGAAGGGGGGAGAAGGGCTGGTGTTTGTAGCGGAGTTTCTTGCAGTTGGGAAACGTTCGGCTTTCCGCTCTTTGTGTGGGGCAGCTTTGAGGTCCGCTCTTGGCTGCAAAAACGTTGCCGCTGCAGGGGGGGCCTCGGCGGTACACGTTGGCCGGCGCCCCCAGGGCTTGGAACACCTTCTTCATGCCCGCCGCGCAAGACGGTCCTTCAGCGGCTCCGCGGCCACTTTTTTGGTCAGCGCATCGATGGCGTAGGGCTTGCGCCCGAAGGCCTTCATGTCGGCCAGGTCCACCTGCAGCTGGTTCATGGGCTCCAGAGGCACGAAGCGCTGGTTCACCCGGAGGCTGTCCAGAAACGCCTTCACCTCCTCTCTGGAGATGCTGGGGTTGCGCACCTAAGCCTGCTGCAGCGTCTGCGCTATGCTGCCGAAACCGGTGCGGGGATCCTTGTTAGACGGCCTTGATGGTTCGTCTGCGGGCGTCGGCCATGTTTCTTCTGGGTTCTTCGGCCCGCTGGGCCTGCCAGGCTTCCTTGTCCAGCCGGGCCTGGAAGCCCTTGCGCACCCCCCAGAGCACGCTGGTGAGGTGAGAGTAGTCGAGGGTGACCATCTCCGTGCCGTCGCTCCACCTCGCGGTGCCCGTCAGGTTCTTCCACTTCGTTCCTGCGAAGTCGTCCGAGGCGAAGCCCAGCCTCAGGTCCTCGTTCATGTCCGGGCGCTTGTACTGCTTGGCCTCCACGGAGTCGAACAGCTGCTGGAGCTCTGCCACGTCGGCCTCGGCCATCTCCGTCTTCACCCTGCTGTCCGACAATTTCGTGAAGCTCGTGTTGCAGACCACGTTGCCCGTGTTGCCCGCGATCACGAGGCAGCCGGGGTTCCTCTGGTTCGTGGTCAAGGACAGCTGCGTCGAGAGGCTCTTCGTCTGCACCAGCGCCTCGTCGTTGATCATGATGAGCTCGCGCTGGTGCGTAGGCCGCGCTGTTGTTGGAAATCTGCAGCTTGCTCCAGCCCGCCCAGTTCTTCGTCAGGAAGAGATCGTCAGAGAAGTCGGAGGTGTTGGTCACGGTGAGCGTGTTGGACGCAAAGAGCTGCGGAGCGGAGACCGTGCCCGAGCTCGTCACGTCGCCGCAGACCACGCTGCCCGTCGACACTCCGCCGCTCGTGGCCGTGAAGGTGCAGTCCAGGCTCTCGCAGTCCAGCGGGCCCGTGGACGCCGCACCGCTGACTGTCAACGTGGCGCCCGTGAGCGCCCCGGTGGCCGCGAAGCTCGCCGCGGTCGCTGCGCCCGAGGCCGTCAGCGTGCCCGTGGACACGTCGCCCGCCGTGGTGAAGTTCCCGGCGTTGGCCGTGTTGTTGATGGTGAGTGTGCTGCCGGTGATTCCGGTGGCTGAGCTCAGCAGGCCCACGCTGGCCGCCCCCGTGATGCTCAGCGAGCTGCCTGACACGGCCCCTGTGGACGACAGCGTGGCTCCGGCGACGGTGCCTGTGGCTGTGAGCGCAGCGCAGGAGACTGCGCCCGAGGCGTCCACGCCCGTCGTGAACACGTCCGTGCAGTTCACGTCGTTGCACAGCAGCTGGTCGCAGCCCACGCTGCCCTGCGCGGTGAGCCCGTCCAGCGTGGCCGAGCCCGTGAGGGCCAGCAAGTCCGCCAGCAGGTCCGTCACGGAGACCGACTCTCCCTCGAAGGCTGAGGCCCTGATCTGCGTGCTGTACAGGTCCAGCGTGCCCGCCGACGGGATAGACCCCCCGAAGGCAGCCCGGCGGCACCGAGAAGTCCAGGCGCGCCGTCACCCTGCGCGGCCGTGCCGAAAAAGGTGCCGGTGACGCCCACGTAGTACATCACCAAGTTGGAGGCCGTGCCCAGCCTGTACCGGCAGCCGAAGGAGTAGCGTCTCCCCGGCGACAGCGTGTAGGCGCACGATGTTCCAGGCGAAGGCGCACAGGGTCATGGCGTAGCCCTCCAGCTGGAAGCCTCCCACCATGAAGCTGGCCGAGGCCACGGAGCTCTGGCTGTTAGAGCGCACCAGAAAATTACCTAGCGTGGTGAGCGTGGGCTCCAGCAGCACCTTGCCCAGGGTGGCCAGCGTGACGTCGTCGGCCCCTCCGTCGAGGAACTCGTGCTTCAGCAGCAGGGCCGAGGCCGCCGTGTCCTCCTCCACCTCCACCATGTTGCCTGCCTCCAGGGTTGCGTCCAGGATCTGGAGGCCGTAGACGTCCACCGTTCCTGCCGTCTGGTTGGGCGCCCCGAAGTGCAGCTTTGCCACCCCGTTCGGAGGCGCTGTGAAGTACATCTTGGCCGTGCGAAAAACCCTGCGGAGAAGGAGCTCGGGAACTGGGCCCGGTTTTGCGCACTTTTGCGCCCAAAAAGGGAGTGGTGACAAAGCGGTGACAAGCGGTGACGAGTTCAGCGGGCTGGAATTCGCAGGCTTTTCGGGGCAGAAAACGGAATTCGGAGCACGGCGAACGTCTGGAGCCGGTTTTCGGCGGAAAACGAGCGAACTTGGAGGCTCAGGCACCACTTTCGACGTCTGACACGAAAAAACGCACTTTTCGGAGTTGACAATTTTGAGCGCTTTTTGCACCAAAAACGGAGCGGTGACGAAGACCGGTGACATCGGAAAAACGTTCAGCTGGTTGGCGAATTTGGCTGTTTTGCAGGGTTTGGGGAGCAAAAAACCAAAATTAATAGGTCCCTATAAGCTGCCTTTCCTTACTACTAGCAGCTTCAACCGGAGCAAAGTTTCCAGAGCAAGGTCATTGACACATCTTAATTCAATGCGCTCGTTCGACAGCTCTTCAACGAATGCGGCCAGCACGGACTGCGTGTCAACATCGCCGGACCCGACGTGAATTGGTCGTGGTCGTGGAGATTGCTCCCGCGCCGGTACAGCAACCGGTACGGGATGAAACTGCCAAACTGCGCGTTCAACCCACCCATCAATCCGCTCACACTGCAACCCAGGGTCGACCCTGTCCTCAACTTTGAGCCATGACCCGTTTCTCAGAAACCAAGTGGAACGAAGCTGTCCACGCACGGGCTCCTTCCTGGCCAACTCAGGAGTCCCTCCCCGCTGGTCCGGCACTGTGGCAGAACCGTCGGTGGGCACAAGATTGTTACACCAATTGCACACGACTGACGGCCCCTCTTTGGCAGGCTTCCGTGAGACGTGATTCTTTGTTTCTTCATGCAACTCAGGAGTGACAACCTTATTCAACTTTACGTCGCCCGCCACCTCAAGATAGCGGTCGACACAGGAACGTAGAAACTGTTCCATGCCATAGGTCACCGTTGTTACGCGGTGTCCGTTCCCGAGAGTGACGTTTCCCTTGCTTTGGTTACAACCAAGGTACATGTCAAGTCCAGTCTCGGGCTCAATCTTCAAACGTGTGCCGACATCCTGCTCCGCGATCTGGGCAACTCCAGCAACCAGCCCACCCAAGCTCGCGACACCGGCAGCACTTCCCAAGAGCTCGCTTAGCTCAGATCCACCAGCCACACAGAGCTCGCTTAGCTCACCACATGCTGATGCAGAGGGGGACAGGGCGGCGAACTCGCCAAGCAAGCCTCCGCTTGAGGCTTCGCTTCCAGCAGGGCCAGTTGAGCCCTCGCATGCAAGCAGATCGGCTGCGATGTTCCTCCAGAACGTCGCGAAGATCAACGAGAGGATGCCTGAGACCGAGGCAGGTGCCGACAATCTGCACCACATCAAAGACATGGCCGATCGTGCATGCAAACTGTTTCGGGAAAACAAGTTGGAGGAGTTTGACGCGCAGACCAACGAGGTCAGGGGCGAGATCAGCAAAGTCGTCATCCTGAATGACGAGACATGGGAAGGACTGAGGTGCCGGATATGTCCGTCATGCGCGACCGCGATTCCCACATGCTTCTGTGTGTGCCTGGAATGTGGCGCGCAATTGATCTCTACCGGGAGATTCTACATCCACATCAGTTCCGACGACGACGAAGGGCAACCAAAGGCCCAATGTCTCGGGTGAGGCCAGGCGCGCGCAAGACGAAGCCAACCATGACGCGGCAGCGCAGGAAGAGGATGATGAGGCGGAGGACGTTCCTGAAGAAGACGACATGCGCGCAAGGACACACGTCCGGCTACATGTCTGAGGAGGAAGATGGCGGTTGGCAATACCGCGACAATGACTTGGCATCGCGGGATATCATAAATACCCAGCGGATGGCGATTTGCCTTGATGAGCCGCGCGAAGCTCAATACATGGCGGGATTCATCGCACTGCAGATGTCAAAGATGTGGGGGATGTTCGAAGGTGGTGAAAAGAGAACGGTCGATGCCGCGCTCGAAGGGAGGCTGGCCCATACCACAACGACTTCGCGAAGTGCCCCAACATGACTGAGCACGATCAGGAAGGGATCCTGTTGCCGTCAACGGTCCAGAAGATTAGCCAATCTCAGAATGTTCGGACAAGGACCTTCCGGTCGGCTGAGGAGCGTGATGAATACATTCGTCTGATGGTATACAAATGCGAGGGGTTATACATATTGTACAAGCTGTGGATTGCAGCGAGAATCCTCGACGTCACCAAGGACGAAATGAAGCTCCTGGTCAAGGATCGCGTGCGCCCGGTGGGTGATATCATTTACAGATGCTTTTCCCTGGCTTTCAACTGTAAATATATATCGTTCGTAAGGGAAGGCTTGAACCTTGGCAAATATGGTTATTCGGTCAATGTGAGCGCCATTATTGCAGCCACCGACCCGAATAAATGCGACACACCTGTGGTGGATTGGTGCCTCCGAATGGGGCATTGGATGCCAGAAGATCATCACAAGAAGTGTGTCCGGGCGCGAGAAGCCCAAAAGAATTTGGACGAAGAGTTCCGTCGACGTACCCACAGACTGTCCATTGGAGACAGGTATGCGTAATGCAGATGTTGATTGCGGCACGATGTGGGCTAGTCCCCATCTGTTGCTTGCGTCTCATCAACGTCATTGCGATGGAACGACTCTACATCATGATATGATTTCATACGTCCAAGATGAATGGATATGTATACATTTACATATTCCGACAACTATGACATTCCGGATATTCATGGATGGAACTATTACATCATGGATGATTTCTTTTCCATTATATATATATATATATTATTCATGGTACCTGGAATGGCTATGTTTTGCATGTATTGCTCGCCAAATCTTCTTTGCCAATGGTATTCAGATGGCACATGACCGTGCGCTGCTATGGATTTCTATGGCCAACCCATTTCTGTGGATGACGGCTGCGCGGTGCGCAAATGCGGCAGCCGGGATTTCAAGTGGTTGCGTATTGGCTAGAGGCAAAATGTCTCTTGCATCTGAGTGTAGGAATGTGCTACGATTTGCGGATGCATGTTTCTGCCTTAATTGGACCTGGCAAGTTTCACAATGAATGGACGGTGTAGCAATAGTGAGTGAAAGAGTGTTCGACACAGTTTCGTAGCTGAAGCCGTTTGGACCGCATGATGAACAATGCGACCCAAATAGGGGATGTTAAAACCCTCCTGGCCCCGTGCCTAAATTGGGAAGCAGTTCTGAGGTCCGTGTTTGTGTTGATTACAGGGTTCCATTGATTGCCATTTGGCTCAAGTCACAAGTGAGGTTCAAGATCTTATGTGAAGCTGCGTTCATACGTGATCGGCAATTGAGAGCGGAAAACACTTCGCCTGCGCTGCATTTGTCAGGACCACTGTTGTAACTATTATTCCTTCTCCCTTACAACATTTGCACGGGTTCGGCTATAACGGTTTGACCGTATACACCTTTCTACGTGGTTGGTATTTAGAGCTGGAGGGTTCGGTGGACAGCGTCCCACGGGACGTCACCTTGCCGTCTCTTGACACGAATTGAGAAACTAGAGAAAGAAAAATCTGACAAATTAATATATAAACTTCCTGCTTTACAATTTTGTAATGCTTCGTTAATTTAAATTAATAATATTAACATATAATAATATTATTAATTGCTATCATAGTCTGTCATTTTATCCTCTGGTATTGTTGTTGAAGTAGTACTACTTATATCATCTATTAAATCTTCTTCATCAACAAAATTATTTTGAAATCTTAATAATTCCTCGTCTGTTGGTCGTCTTTTTAACACTTTATAAAGTTTATGTATCCAAGAATTTGTATGAAAATTATAACTACCCCTACGATAAAATCCACCACATCTACATAGTTTCATTGGCATATTATTATATTATATTAAGTTAGAATATCTTTATTCATCATTTGTAATTTGAAACGCCTGTTCAAATCTGATATGAAACATTTTGTTAATGTCTTTAGCATTCATATTCACGTAGAAGAAACTATAAGGTGCGTCATTAACGGCTTGATGATACATATCTAATAATTGCTGTTTATCAACAATGGCGCTATTTTCTTCAATAAAACTCATTAACTCACTTGCATTTTTCAACATAAAAATATATAATGAACTGGCATTTAAACGAATGATAGGCGCTAAAACATTATATTTTTGTGTTGAACAAATTACACTTACTGCATCGTGCCTACCTCTTGTAAATAATCCACGTAATAATTTACTATATCTAACAAATTTAGGATCATCGGCATGATCGTCTATAACGATTAATATTGAATGCAGTTTCTTTATCTTTTTAGATTTCATATCATTAATTATTTTCTTCTGTCTTTCAATTACATTTTTGTAAATCACTTGGATTATAAGTATCAAAATACATTTGTTCTTTTTCATCATCCACGTGCAATTCATCCCTGATGTATTTTTTAACTTCTGTAAAAGTTGGGTCATTATGAACGCTGGGGGAAAATATAAATATTCTTGCAAATGAATTTCTATAAACATTAAAAATAAGATTCTGAACTAAAACTGTTTTGCCTCCCGTCGAACTCGCAACTATAATACTTCTAACTGGTAATTTTGGCACGTGCTCATATTTGGATTGTTTGAATTCATATTCAGTTATGTTTATTGGTTTTATTATTGGGACATCTGTCATAGTTGATATTAAAGAAATATAGAAAATTATATTTAAAATTAACTTGTAATTAATATTAAATGGAACATCATTATGTTATGAGTGGCGGTGAATAACATAATGGAACAGGTTTCCATTGCTTCAATCAATAAGCATTGAAGATAATTAGTTTTGTGTCTCGCTCGCGTGTGCAATGAAAACCCCAAGTGCTGTGCCCCACCAATATCCTATTATGCATGAAAATAATAAGATTAATTAGAATAATTTATCTTAATATTTAAGATGGATAGAAGTTATTCAGATTATATTGATATAATAGATGAAGTAGAGAATATAGAACAAGTAATAATAACTGACAATAAAATTAAGAAATGCTGTTATTATACATTAGAATTAATAAAATTAGGAATACAATATATCAAAAATAAAAATGTAAATATTAATATAAATGGGAAAAAAGAAAAAGAGTAAATCAAATTCAATATTAGATAATGAAAGACATGCCAGATATTGAAGCTCGGAAAGAAACAACAGTAAGTGTTAAATCATTAGGTGTGTGTAAAGAAATAAAATGTGATAAATGTAATCATATTATGAACTTTCAAAATGAATTAATAGTAGATAAAAAAGGCGGTGTTAATATTAAATGTATTCCGTGTATGTTATCAGTCAAGAAGAAAGACCAAGAAATGAGTGTAGTGAAGAAGAAGGACGGAGATATGACAATAGAAACAAATGACCATTTAGTCAATGTTAGTTTTAATAGGGTAATAACATAGTATTTAAAGAGTAGATTTTACACTAAATCAATTTATAAATAAATATATATATTTAAATACATAATTATATAAATAAATATATATAGAAATGTCTGAAGTTGAGAATGATGCTATTGCTGAACTATCAAAGAAGATAATGACAGTTAGTAAAAATGTTAAACTGTTGTACGAGATGATAAAAACTATTGACCAGAAACTTGATGCAAAGGCAAACGAACCAAAAAATAACAATGAAGAGAAGGAAAAGATTGATAAGATCTTTGAAAAGAAAGGGATAGGCAGACCCAGCGGTGATTATGGCACGAAGCGTAAAAAATATTGTGATATGTTAAATAAGGGACAAATCAAAAGTCCAAAAGAACAAACATTAGAATATTATAAACTAATCAAGGGCGATGATGGTAAATATGTAATTGTTGAAAATTAAAATACAAATAGTTCTAATAATATGAATTTATTAGAATTATTTTCAGGCAGTGGTTCTGTTTGTAAAATTGCACGGGATTTAGGTTTTACTGATGATAATCCAATTTTAACAATTTTAATTTATTAGTTTAATTTTAATTTATTAATATTATTTTAATTTAATTTTAATTTAAAATTAAATTTCTTGTAAAAAGTATTTAAAGAAATATTAATTATATATATTATCATACAAATGGTTGTATTTACAGAGGTTGAACAGGAAGAAATTATCAATGAATTCTTAACTTATATTGAACAACAGGAAACTAAAATAATTGATGATTTTCTGAGTGATAATGATAATAAAACAGAAGAAGAAGATGACAGTCACGGATTTGTAACTGAAAAACGGTTAGAAAAGGAAATTACAGAACATCATAAAATGATAAACAATATTGAAACGAAAAATTACATCCCATTAAAACATGCAATGATAAAATATATGGAACAAACTAACAACCAACGAATAATTAGAAATGCCGGAAGCTATTCATACAGTCAAAATTCATCCAATTTGTGGTATTTAAGCTTTAGAGAATTTGAATGGTTAATCGAAATAAAAAAGAATGGTAACAAATGGGTTTGTAGCAAAGAAAAATTAGATGCAGTTGATTTTAACATATTGTATAAATATAGAATGTTTAAAAGAAGATTTGAATAATAAAAAAAACGAATGAACCAGACCTTGCCCATAATATGTCTACAAAAGTTGTGATAAAATTTATTGTAAAATAATTTATCATAATTTTTGGAATAATATTTTTGAAAATTTTGTAAAGTTATATTTTTTTTTTTTTTTAATATATTTTTTGAAAATTTATTATTTTTTTTTTTTAAATTGATTTTTTAAAATTTTGTAAGATTTATTTTTATTTTTTGTAAAATTTTGCAAACAATATTTTTTAAAAAAATATATTTTAAAATATGGATGAACTTACTAGGAAATTACCTGCTTCAAAATGTTGATTTTTGAAAATGTGCTGTTTGAGGTGCTGTTTTAAAATGTTGCTAAAAGTGTAGGGGGGACCCTAGGATTTTTTATAAAAAGATGGGCAAGGTCTGGTCTAACTCTAAGTCCCCTAGGTCCCCTCGCCCCCCTAGTCCCCTGACCCCCCCTAGGTGGCCCCTTCCTACGAGTTCCCCCCGTCAACTCGCCTCCCAGAAAATTTAGGGGACCTAGGCGACTTAGGGGACTTAGGGGACTTAGGGGACCTGGGTTTTGAAGGGCCCAGGGGAGTTAGGGGATTTAGGGGACCTAGACGACCTGGGGGAGTTGGACCCCAGAACCCAGAAACCCAGGGACCCAGAGAGACCCCCAAAAATCCAGGGACCCCAGAAACCCCCGCCCTGCAGGGCCCGACAGCTTGTGACTTCCGCGGTGCCGATTTCGGTTGCTTGTTTTGTTGGCAGGCCAGTTTGGTATCTCGTTCATTGGACTTTGATGCAGCGGCAGCAGGTCAGTGACGGATGGACGGCGCGAAGCCTTGCAAGGCTTGGCCCGACCGACCTTCAGGCCGCGAGTGGAGCAAAAGCATCCAAAACCCTACATTGGTGTTGCCAAAGAAGCCAGTCAATCTTGCGTTTGCTCTGGAAACTTGGCTCGAGGGTACTGATCAACACTGACACAACAACAGCTCGCAATTGTTGCCCGATGGGTCTTTTGCCAGTGCTTGAGGAATCGCAGGCCGCTCAAGCGCTTTTCGAATAGCCATGGCGATGATGCGGACCAGGACAAAAAACCAAGGCTGGCAAGCTTGTGACGCCACCGGGCCCGCGGTAGGCAGCGGCCAGGTATGTGCCTCTGCCTCGGGATCGCGTTGGCGCTGCTCCTGCAGCCGAGCACGGCCTGGGTCTTGGGACACATTTTTTTCTCGAAAGCTTTCGGGTTTCAGGAGTCCCTTCTCGATTTTCAGGACTTTGCGCGAGGAGTTCCTGGGCTGAAGGACCATGATGTCCTCCCTTGAATGTTCCTGTTTCGTGCTGCCGTCCCAGGACAGCACATTGGCCCAGTTCTCAGAGTTGCCCGCATTCGCAAGCAAATTTCACTTTTGCTCTCTCAGGTGGCAAAACGGCACCCGTTGCATGCCGGAGTCGCTCGGCGCGCCGGGGCTGCGCAAGAGGACTCCTCCGACCCGAAGCCTGTTCGCATCTTTTGCCGGTTGCCGCGAGGACGACATTGCTGAGGCCTGGGGGACACGTGCATCAAGCTTGAACGCTGGGCTTCTTGGTTCACTGCTCACATGCGACCGCGTCTCTCAACATGAAGCGGCCGTGCTGAGCGAGACTGTGCGGCCAGCCTGCTTTGCGTTGGTTCAGGCTGTGCTGCTGCAAAGCAATGTTCCCACATCCAAGTTCCAGGACTTTTTTCAACTTGGCCTAGCCTTCATTGAGAGGACGCGGGCGACAGTCCGGGTGACGGTACCGTACCCATTCTTCTTGAACCTGCTGATGCAGTTGGATCGCCCAGAGCGTTTCAAACACCTGCGACCCCAAGATCCCGCCGGCCCAGACAGTAGATGGAGTTCAAAGGCATTCGAGGCAGTTTGCGCAATGCGAGTGGCCATTGACATGGATGGCTTTCCCTACGACCTGCCCTGCAATCCTGAAGCAGCGGCGGAGCAATTCAGCAGAGACAGGAAATCTCGCGTGTGTCTGGCAAAAATGACGAATCAGAAAGGTGTAGACAGCATCGGATTCGATGGTGACACCATGACCTTGATTCACAGTAAATACCCAGAATCTGATGGAGAGCAACAGGTGGGGCAAATTACGAAGTTCATGGACTTCGTAAAAAAGACTGGCGTTACATGGGCCAAATCAGCAAAATGCACGAGGATTCGGGCGATCTTTGCGACTGGGAAGGCATCAATAGACTACAGATTGAAGACGGCAATGCGCCTCAAGGCCGAGGGGGTCGACATCACTTACACAATTTACGCCAAGACAGAAAACAGCAGAAATTGTGCAATCCCGACACAGCGGATCGATGCTTGGATCCCTCCAGGACTCATGTGCATGTAGCAGTAGCAGAAGTCGCGCATTTGGACGTACCCCTGCCGCCGCTCCTCCTCCTGTGAGTGGAAAAGACGCGAGAGTCAGGGAAGGGCAGGTCTGAGCGTGTTTCTTCATGGATGTCATGCAGGTTCCAGATCCGGGCCCGTGAGCACAAACTGAATGGGCAGAGGGACGTGCTCCCACCTTACAAATTACAAGAGTTGCATGTGCCCAGAGGGGTTAAGGCTTCAACCGTTGCGGGCTCGCTCATGGATGGCTGCAGAACTCAGCTGTCAGTCGATGGTCCTGGGCCGCAACGGCTGCCCCAGGAAGTCGTCTAGCTGCCTTGCCGCAGCGGGCCTGCGCGCCCAGTCAGCCTGCCCGCGGCGTTGCCGCTGCCCTGGGGGGCCGGCAGGGCCAGCTTCAGCAGCTGCACGTCCCCGTACTGGGGGTTGAAGCTCTGGGCGGCGTTGGTGGGAGCCCTGAAAGGCCCCGCGTCCTCTATGGCCTTGATGCGGCGGTCGGTCAGATCCTTGTTGTGCTGGAACTTGTCCGCGTTGTCTTGCAGCAGCCGGAACTCGGTGGCCGGCTGCCGCTCCACGTCTTCTGGGGCCCCGTAGACCGTCTCGTGCAGCCGGGCGTTGTAGGCCCCGGCGGCCTTCTCGAAGTGGTCGCTCCACTGCGCTCCCTTGCGGGCCACTCGCGTGGCCAGATCCTTCTTCAGCGTCTGGATCACGGCCGTGGCGTTGCAGTCCTCGGGCCGCTCTCGCCCGCCAGCTCCCGGGTGGCCCGCTTGGTGGCCTGGCCCACGGCCTCGCTCTTGCTCTGCAGCGGCTCGCCCTGGCTGAAGTCGATCAGGTCGGCCTGCAGCCGGTCGTTGGGCCCCTCCGACTTGCCGAGGGCCCTGGGCCGCGGCGGGCTTCAGGGCCTTGAAGGCCATAGCCTGCGTGACGTCCATGTTCCGCTGCCCGGTCCCGCGCATTGAAGTCGTCGGCCAGGTCCCTCAGGGCGTCCATGCTTTTTCTCACATGCCGTTCTGTTACTCTTGGGTCGCTTGCCACGCCTCAGCGCGCGGCTTTGCAGCCGCTTGCGCACGCCCCAGAGCACGCTGGTGAGGTGAGAGTAGTCCAGTGCGATCTCGGTGCCCAGCCAGTCAAGATGGTGTAGCTGCCCACGGTGTACGGCGCCGTGGTGACGCTGGACTGGCTGTTGCTGCGCACGATAATGTTCGTGAGCAGCGTGTTCGCCGGGTCCAGCAGGCTCGCCAGCGTCACGTCGTCGGCGCCGTCCAAGATCTGCAGGCCGTAGACATCGACGGTGCCGGCGGTCTGGTTGGGCAGGCCCTCGGCCTGGAAGTGGGCCCCGAAGTGCAGCTTGGCTGTGCCGCCGGGCGGGATCTCGAAATACATCTTCGCGGTCGCCCAAGTTCCCTGGACGTCGCCCACAAAGCTGCCGCAGAGCGGGTTGTAGACCGCGCCCCCGTCGGTGACGTGCACGACGAGGTTCGTGGCGGCGCCCAAGCGGTGTCTGCAGGCGAAGAGCAGCCGCCTGCCCGGCGCGAGGCTGTAGGACCTCACGAGGCTCCAAGGATTCAGGCCTCGTCGCTGGCGCCGTCGTCGGGGAAGCGCACCGCGATCTTCAGGGCAGAGGCGGCGTCGGTCAGGCTGAGCTTGCCTGCCAGCAGCGCATCAACCTGCGCTGAGGTGTAAAAGCTCACAAGGGCAGCTGCAATGGCGTTGGCGGTCTCGGTGTCTTGATCGGCGGCCAGGCGGTGCGGCAGCAGCGCTGCTGCGATCTGGCTGCTCGTGAACGTGTGTCTCGGTGTGCTGCTGCGCCGCTGTTCGGTAGCTGCCGAGCAGCGCGTCGACCTGGGCCGAGGTGTAGTACGCGACCAGCGCCGCAGCGATGGCGCTGGCCGTCTCGGTGTCCTGCTGCGCCGCTGTTCGGTAGCTGCCGAGCAGCGCGTCGACCTGGGCCGCCGTGTAGTACGCGACCAGCGCCGCAGCGATGGCGGCTGATATGGCCGTTTCGGAGGATGTTGGAGCCTTGTAAAAGCTCCCACGCAGTCTGCCCCGCCCAGACCGGCGTGTTTACTGACTCGCGCGGACTGAAGGGCGGCCAGGCTGCCAATATTGCGTCGAGGGCTGTCTCGCTGGCCGAGAGGGCCGCGTTGGTGGCGTAGGCTTGCGTCGGGCTTGCGAGGGTGGCGTCCCCCACGGCCAGCTGGCCACCGTGGCGTAGGGCAGCAGGGCATTCGCGGGCCGCCGGCATCCGCCTTGGTCCCTGGAGGCAAGCTTGGTCGCCATGGATTTTTGGCTCTAGTCCAGCACCGACACTCCTGCCCCCCAGGAGAGGGTCACCAGCTGGTAGGCTACCAGATGGATGAAGAGCGCTGTGGCGCTTTGAATGTGAAGCCAGGTCGCCCGAGCCGGGCGGCATCTTGGGCACCCTTTCGGTCGCCGCGCAGGTAGGCGTTGCGGCTGATGTCGATATTGCGGACGGGAGCGAGTCCTCGATCCGCGCCGCTCCGATGTGGGAGTAGTCGGTGCCGGGGTTGAGGAGCAAGTTGACCTTCAAGCCGGCGTAAAGCGCCCATGAGCTTCGTGAAGGCCCTTGCCACGGTAACGTTGTGCTCTGCGGCGCCTGTGGGCACGCTGGGGGATAGCTGAATACGAGCAAGCGGCCCGAGAAAAGCCCTCCAGCGCCGAGTCCACCTGGGAGGCCAGCACGCAGACGTTCTGGATCTTGAACCTCATGGACAGGGTGCCGCCCGCCGGGTGGGTGCCGCCGTTGGGGGCCGTCTTGGCGTCGGCGAACTCAATCTCCAGGACTAGATTGAGCTGGGGCGGCAGCATCTTCCCACAGCGCAGCAGGCCCATGGTCGGGCGCATCAGGACGTCAATGTACTCTTTCTGGTCTTGCTGCCCGGCGGCCTGCCGCGGGCTCCCTGGCTCCGGCGCGGACGCGGGCTCGGTGTTTTCCATGCTTTTTACCTTATACGTGAGCCAGGTATAACACGAACGACGAGGAGGTGCCCCGCAGTCGGACGACTTGTCCTTCAAGATCCGTCAGCCGGAAGCGGAGGTGGCGCAGGGTGATGGGCAGGTGCATGAAGTGGCCGTCGTCGGAGCCGGTTTCGACGATGGTACCGACGCCGCTGCTCATGACCACCTTGGCGATGATGTCGTTGCCCAAGTTGCCGAGCACGCGGCTGGCGTTGGCAAGCTGGCTGCAGCGCAGGTATACCTCACTGTAACTCATCATCGTAAGAAGCTCGAAAACTTGCTGTGTGCCATCCTTGGAGATGAAGCTTGGGCCGAGCAGGTGATTGATGGAGAGCGGCTTGCTCGGAGTGGCGTTGGGCGCCAGGGGGTAGTCAACGACGTTGGGGAACTGCTGCCTGAGCTCCAATCAACCTCGAAGTCACTGTCGCTGCCGCTAACTTGCTTCCGGCTGTCGACGTAGATGGTGGTCATCTCTCCTTCTTTGCTTCTGGCACGCGGCCAAAACGCTCGGCGACTCGCAGTCGAGGAGATAGAGGCGCCCCGCTTGCCAGGGCGGCGAGGGAGCTAGCACTGCGCTTGGGCGCAAGGAGCTGCAGCAGGACACACATTTGCGAACAATTTCTGGCCGAGGAAGCCCAGCGCTGGGCTTCAGAGTAGACGTAGAGGAAGCTGTGCGGCTCCCTGGTGGCCTGCTCGTAGATGTCCTTGGGCAGCAGCGCGCTGAGCTCCTCGAGGATGGCGTCGAGCTTGTGCTGATTGCGAAGGCGCCAGCAGCAGAGGAATTGCATGTTGACGCGCACCGCGGCGCTGATGAGCCGCAGCTTCTGGGAGCTGACCCAGGTGCTGATCTGCATGTGCCGGCCGCGGATGAACAGCGTGTCCAGTGCGCCGTGGGGCTTGTGCAGCTGCGGAGTGTCTGCGAAATCATCGATTACAACCAGGACCTGATAGAGCCGCTTCATGCTCGCGTCGGTAATCTTGCGCTGCTGCTGGATGATCCGGCGCAGCGCAGCCTCGTCCCACTCATCCCAGTACACTCATCATAGTAGGCCTGTTCGCGCTCCGTGTTGATGCCCAGGTCCTCCTCGATGTACTTCTTCACGGGGATCCATCCGTCACTAGGGCTGAAGACGTAAATGCGCTCGAAGACGCCCCGGTACTGCTCCAGGATGAAGGCTGATCAGCGCCACCGTCTTGCCAGATTTGCTCGGCCCCAAAAAGATGCCGGTGCAGGGCACCTTGGGCACGACGGGGTCGCTAGGTTGTTTCGAGGTGTACTCTGGCGTGGGGAAAAGCCACAGGGGCTTGTGCCCGAAAGTTGCTTTGCTTGGTTACAGTTGTGGCCTGTGGGACCCCAAACTTGTCTTGTTTTTACGAGCGTGCCGCATGGCACGAAGAGCGGTTGGTAAATTCCCGTCACGCTTCAAACATTTTTGGAACCTAGTTAAAACAGGTGCGGAGAACACCAAAGCCACATACGGCCCGGCACGGGTTTTTGGTGCCTACTTGAACTTGTCAACATCACTGTTCATGAAAACGGCAAAATCACCTCACCAGTAGGGAAGGAACTTGACTTTTTCCGCAGCTGTCCAAATGGGCTCGAACAATGCGTCACACATGCTTGGGAACACGGTGTTACCAAACACCTCCGGCAGAGGCAAGGTTTGGAGACCTTTGGGGACCTGGACTTGCATGCAACATCCAACTTTGCAAACAACCGGACACATTGGCTCATCGCTTGTGCACTTGCATAGCTACCGAGAAAATTCGGCGTGAAAACCCTTTGCTTGCACAATTGGCCAGTAGTCATGCAAATTCGGCATGGGCGTTAAAACCAGAGGTCTGTTTGCCGATTCCTCCAGACAGTTTTGAGATTCCGGCACTTCTAAAGGATGATGAAGATGTCATCTTCGCATACACAGACGGAAGCGCGTACGCTTCGTGTCATCCACACCTTGCGTGTGCAGGGTTTGCGGTCGTGCTAGACCCCACAAGAGGGGAAGAAAGCCGTCGGGTCACACATGCCATCCGGAGTTCACCCACAGCGCACTTTGAAGTCTGCATCACAGGAAGGGTACCTAACAGGCAGACGGTGCCACGAGCAGAGCTTTTTGCCATTGCACATGCATTGCTTCTCTCAAAGAATCTTGTGATTGTCTCAGATTGCCAGTATGCAATAGACGTCACAGAGAAACTTTTGCAGGACGACCAGCTATGCCTGTTGGCATCTAAGCCAAATTATGATATCATAATTCCACTCAAGAGCAGAGAAATTCGGCTCATGAAGGTGAAAAGCCACACAGGCAATTTGGGAACGGACGAAAGTGCATACCATTTGTTTGGCAACCACTGCGCAGATCTCGCGGCAAAGAGTGCGGCAGGTTTTGATTCACAGGACCTGCGACAGCTCTGGCGCCAACAACACAAGCAAGCCTCGGAGGAAAGGGAAAACCTCCCAAAACTCTATGGCGCGATTGCAAGTGCTTTGCGAGAGTACATGCTTTGTATTAATCGCCAACCCACCAAAAACACAGACTCCGAACTCACGCGAGAGCCGGTCGCAGAACCCGTGGGCCTAGTGCATGAGGTGAATCCTTACTTCACGCACCCCACCACATCCGAGTGGCGAACTGCATTACCATGGGGAACAACTTTTAATGCAAAGCTCATGTCCTGGTTGGCTGATCTCAAATGGCCGATTTCCGCTACGCCAGACCAGACGGTTTTGTGGATAGAGGTTTTCGCTTGGAAACCGGGATGGCCACAAATTGCCATCTTACACCTGGAATTCACGTGATACACTGCATGCCCTCAAGATCCTTGGGTGCGGAAGAGTGGACCTTCAAAAATGCCTTGGATACCTTGAGCAAAACTTTGATGCAGCCACTTTTCCCTTGGGAGGCCGCTTGCATCAGATGCAGTACCAAACACTTTAGACTGTCTTTCAAAGCAGGTGGTCTTAAAACCCGCCCGATTTTTCCGAAAGCGCGTTTGGTGCATGAGACATTGTACAGATACCTTTCGGTACAAAGAGGCAAACCAACTACAAGCCTCTCTTTGGATTTGCCCATGATCAAGCCGACTCCGGAACCGGAAGACCTTGATCTGGAACCCTCGACCCAGAGGAGGAATTTTGTCTTCCCTTTTCGTTTGCGCGGACTCTCAACCCTCAAGACGATGCAATAGTCATCGATGTTAATGTCAAACAGAAGGGGCAGTGGCGTTCGCTGACAGCCGGCGTCATTGCCCCAGGCTAAGAAGCCAAAGCGTGTGCGAAGCGTGGGGAAAAGCTTGCCCCGTTTCTTTCTGAAGCGCCTTTTGATTACCTTTGGGATTGATGAAGCTTGGGTTACGCAATGGATTGCATTGCTCGATTCGATCAGTCTGCCGAGGACGTCTATATGCGGTATCCCAGAGGGCATGGCACCAACCACAAGGTCGCAATCCTCACTTATCAGGGTGGTGTGTGTGACCCGAAGATACAGATTGTGCTCCGTGCCATCCGGGCAGCACGTCGGGCCGATGGGAAATTCCCGGAGCAGTATGATGCTTTCATACCTTTGATGTGTGCAAACAAGGGAGACTGTCGCAAGGCATGGGGACCGGCCGGCTCCCTCGCCTCCTACCTCTACTCCCTTGACATCAATTTTGATGTTCATGGCTTTCTTACTCTTGCTGAGCAGGATGCACAAGTACATCTCTTCCGAAGCGGATTTACTGCGGTCAGGAATTTCATTTTACAGGCCTGGTCAACCATTGTCCAGAAAGACATTGCCAAGCGCAAACATTTGCATGACGCCCCTGCAGTCGACTCAGAGCTTACTGGCCACTATATCGACAAGCTTGCGGCAAATGAGGCCCGTACCATCCGAACCTTCCTGTCAGGGGGTTTCCCTACAGATGAAAGTGCACGGCACTGGGCCAACACCGATGAACATTGTAGATTGTGTGGGGACGTAGACACTCTTGCGCACTGTTTGCAGACTTGCGGAGCCACCACGGATGCTCGCCAACGACATCCAGTGCTCAGCGATGTTGACCAAGTCAGAGCAGAGGCTCCCTGGGCTAGATCCTCGATTGCAGGCAGCTCTGCTCCATCACTTGCACTGCCTTGCATCTCTACCACTTTTGATGACAGTCTACATGGCAGAATCATCTATACAGATGGAACATGCGATCACCCTAAAAACATCCAGATTGCACAGGCGGCCTGGTCCAACGTCGCAGACCCCGTTCCGGGCACATCCGGGTCATTTCTGATTGCAAAGGTGCTATCGATCTTGCTCAAGCTCTTCTTGCAGGACGGGGTATCCATCACTATGCGAACCACCCCAACTTTGACATCGTGTATCTTTTGGACCAGGCGATCCATAAGTGGCCAGTCGAGGAGCGGGATATTCATCTCGATAAGATCAAGAGTCACCAACAAGGCCCTTTTTCCCTTGATGATCGCAAGGTTGCAGGAAATGAGGCTGCCGATCTTGCTGCCAGAAATGTCCTTGCAGAAACTCCACCAGATCTTTGGTCTCTAGTACGTGATGCAAGAGCACTCCGGACTCATGAAAAGATTCTCATTCCTGCGCTTCTTTCAGGTGCCACTGATGCAGTTGTCATGTATCTTCAGGCGCTCCGAAGGCTTAGCTCTACACAGAGGTCCATACGGGAGCGCCCAACCCAACGACCCAACCCCTGTTTCCAGCTCCCGGTTGAAAGGGCTTGCTGGGGGACCATGTTCACGCTTGCAGCGATGAGGTGGTTGCAGCATCTCAAGTGGCCACAGGACGGATGTGCTGCTGGTCAGGTCACGTGGATTGAGCTGCTTCTTTCCTTTAAGGAACAGACAGGCCTCACTATCCCTGCACCGCATCCAACCGTACACGGAGTGTACCGCAGCCCAGGTGTGCGCCGGGTCCTTCACTACGAGGAGAAGACCTTGGGTTCAGAATCTTGGTCCTTCAATAACTTCATGCGATCCTTGCGTACCATCACAGGGCAAGAAGTCATGCCTTGGCATAGGGCAACCAAGGCGATTGGCATGACGCCATGTTTGGTGTTGCGGTACACGATTCAATGGTCGGCCCATCTTCCCCTGTGAGAACAAGGTCAGAGAGCTCCTGGACGCTTATTTCACGAAGCAGTCTGGTAGGGCCCACACTTGCTTCATCCTGCGGCAACCGCGGATCTCTCCCACTGTCGAGCAGGAAGATCTGACCCTGCCACCCGCTACCATTACATGCGTTACATTAAGTCACGGAGTAAACAGAGAACTCAAGTCCAGTGCCTTGTCTAGGCACCGCGACCTTGCTGCTGACATCGCTTCCGTCTTACATATGCAATGCTTGTTTTGTGTGGGCTAAGTCCTCTGTGGGAGGTGAGTTCCCCGCCTGAATGCTTTGTACTCAGCTTACATACCTTTCCCTGCTAGTGCATCTTGGGTAGTGTCATATCGCTTATGTGTGCAGGCTAAGTCCCCTTCGTGGGGTGAGTTCTACTACTCGTACCTTCGCTTTGCTCCTTGAAGTGGATGCAGCCCTTTGCGAATTTCATGATCCATGTGGCTTGGATGGGGGGCCCTCCCCACCTGCCTCCCTCGCTTCGTGATGCTGCATTTCGCTGCTTACGCCTTCAAGATCCGGATATGGGCTCCCGGCCCTGGAATTCGGTGCCTTACCTTGGAGTTTCGGTTTCACACCCTCTTCATGAGTGCATGTGCTGACACCTTGGTCTGTTATCGGCATTTTGCTGCGACCTTGGATGTGTCTTTGATGTTCCAATGCCACTAGGAGATCTGTACAGCTTCCTGCTGTGCAGTTCGATCTTTTCTATTTCTTTTCCCCTCATCCCAAGGTGGATGAGGGCAGATGGTGGTTCAGTGGTTCGCCTAGGCCGGCCACTGCGCCCGGACGCTAGGTGTGCTAGGTCGGCTGCGTGTGGAAAAGCTTGATCTTCCCCATGATCGCGTTTGCTTTACTAGGGCAGCCCAAACCCTAAGTCTTGACGCGCAGGTAGCAGCAGTAGAGCAGGCGGTAGGCCAGCTGGGCCCCCCGTCTCGGGCAGCGGGCTTCTCTTCCGTTTCCCAGCCAGGGCGGCTGTAATGCAAGCGCCCCGCCATTTACCAGTCTTGCAGTGGCAGCCCAGGCCACCCAGGGCACCCTGGACCTTTCTGACAGTCCATGACCGCGTAGCTTTTCAGGCCGGCGCCGCTGAGCGGACATGTCGCGCACAGCCGTCCTTTTTCCTTTTGCGCAATTCAGTGGGCATGCTTTCGCTTCGCTTGTGCAGCTTGCTTGCCTTTGGCACGTGTTGACTCGGTGGAGTGACGCTCAGCATTGCAACAAGTTGCAGGCAGACATTGATGATTCAGGTGTGACATGTTTTCTACATGGTACAGCTACGGTGCACGAGACTTGCAGGGCATTGCGTCTTCGGCACGTGTTCTTGCCGCTCAATGGTTGCAAGTGCGGACTGAGTTGGGAATTTCAGATTCGATTAAACTCCCACTTATGCCAGCGCCTGGTCCCGATGATAATGCTACGGCGAGACCAATCTCCACTTCGCAGGCGGGTGCGTGGGTTATGATGCTGCTGAGCAAGTGTGGAGATTTGGGAGGCGTAGTTTACACTTGGGTATCACACTCAAGGCCTCAAAATGGCATTGACTTATAGCAGAGATGCAGCAAGCCGACCTTTTCAAATTCTTTGTGGTGTCTTGCGCGAGGTACGGAAAGGAGTTTTCTGTCCGGACAACACTAGGAGTGGTCGCCTTGCCCAGGACGGAGCATCTCCGTGAAGGAGAGCGAAGGCGAGGAAGCTTGTGACAGTGCAAGAGAGTGAGAGTGTGAAGCTGTGGACGACTTGCTGCCTCCCAGCTACTCCTTGGGACACCGATGTCTCATTGAGTAGCAACGATGATGTTTTGAGTGTGGCTAAGGTAGCCGTGAAAGAACTTCACGTTTTCGCAGGAAAAGTGCTTTGGGCTCACATGAGATTGAAGACGCTTCATTTAGCTTTTGAAGGCGTTCCTTTGTGGCCGCAAGATTTCCTAACAACGGTTCGACGTCTCGAGATGTCGCCAATGTTTCAACAGCAAGATGGCTGAGCTGGACATTTGAGTCACTGAGTGATTTGTAACTTGCTCTTCCTTCTTCCTTCTTCCTTCTTTTCTCCTTTTCTCTCCTTGTCTTCTGCTTCTTTTCTTTGCTTTTCTTTTTCTCCTTTCTCCTCTCCCCGGGCGGGCTGCGGCGGCCTAAATACGCATCTCGCTCGCTTTGTCTTCTTTTCTCTCCTTCTTCTTCTCTTTCCCTTTCTTTCCTTTCTCCTTCCCCCGGGCGGGCTGCGCTAAATACGCATCCGCCCCCCCCCCCCCTCTTTTTTCTCTTCTTGTTCTCTCTTTCTCGCGCTCTCCCTTTCTTTCTTTCTTTCCCTCTTTTCTCCTCCCTCTTTTCCAACTACTTCCTGTTGTTCCTCTTCGCCCGTTTTGGGGATGGCGTGTTCGTGGTGTCGTTCTCCAACTTCGCGGTGCTCTTCTTCTACCAGGTTTGGGAGGGTTTCCCTCGGCGGTGACGTTCCCCTTTTTTTTCGTGTTTCTTGGTTGGGTTTTGCCCGCGGAGATTCAACGTGGGGCCTTTCTGTTTCCTTGGTTTTCCTGCTCTGTTTGTTTTCTGTTGGGGTCTTCGCCCGGTTTTGGGGCGCGTGTTTCACCCCCCCCCCCGAAAAAGTGGTTCTCGCCCTCTTTGAGGCGCGTGTGCGTGCAGAGTGGCAGAATACCCTGCCACCAAACCTTTTTCTGCAGCAGGGGGACGTGGCGTGCAATCAGGAACCACGTCCAACGTGAGTGCACGGGAAGCAGAGCCTGATCAGCTCTGTGTACCTGCGAGTGATACAATGTCCTTTTGGCCCGCTGTTTCTCTCGCTGTTAGTGCTTCTTGTTGCTTCTGTGGCATTTTCGATTCTACCGGAAAGCCAAGCGTCTTGCGAGCCGAAACTCATCGTACTCGAGACTTATCAGTTGTACTCGAGACTCATCCGTTGTGCTCGAGACTCATCAGTTGTACTCGAATGATTAGCACCCTCCCTTGGGGGTTGACGTGTGTGGTGTGTTCGATTGGCATAGGAAGCGCGTGGCGGGGCAGCCAAGGAATCCTATCACGATAGTATGTGTTGAGGCATGGTTTGTGTGGATGTACTTCACATGAATCAGCAACCGTGTTGCCAGACGCGCGTGTTGTGCGCCTGCATGTTCGATGCTGGACCATGCTAGCACCGACTTGGCCCGGCTCAAAGATCCCATTCCGACGATCAGCTCGATCAGCCCAACCTTTCGATCCTTGCGATCCTTTCGGCCCTTGCCATGTCCCTGGACTTCGCAGCGGTGGAAGCCGGCAGCTCTTCGGATCATGAGATCGTGCGCCCCAGCGTGCCTCGTGTGAAGAAGGTCGCTGCCGGCATTGCTGTCTTTGCCGCCGTCGCGGCCCTCACAGCCCTCGCGTCCGTGCATTCTCCACGGAAGTGCACCAACTTGGGAGCGCTGCAAGGCAAGGTCGAGGTGGATGTGAATGAGGCAATGCTGGCAAACAGCAAGGAGCTCACGGCTGTAAAGGACCAATCCAAGGCAGACGAAATCGTTCTGGGCGCCATGAAGAAGGGTGGCTTGGTCGTGAGTCTTGATGGTTTTCGCGCATGGTTGCCTTGGCATTTATTGTTGATACGTAGATGTGTGTACTTGCTTCCAGTTAATGCAAAGTGCCACCCGTCATGGTTTGGGCTGTGCTGAGATGGTGGATGGTGAATGTGTTGGCTGAGGTGGCAAGGAGGCAGAGGAGCATTGGGAGAAGCATCACATCCGCAAGCTGGACACCTATGGCACTGTCAAAGCAGTCATTTGGCTGTATTCTGGTGTGTGCCCAGCTGGTCTTAGCTTTGCAGGCGTCAATGTCTCTCTCTCTCTCTCTCTCTCTCTCTCTCTCTCTCTCTCTCTCTCTCTCTCTCTCTCTCTCTCTCTCTCTCTCGTGTACGACAAGTGGTGTCACGAGCCCTTGGCTAGTCTGCTGTCAGGCTCAAGGCCTTGAAAGGAGAAATGGCAGTGGAGTCACGTAGTGACTAGACTGTACGTGTTGTGACTCAACACTGAAGTGGTTGGGTTTGCCTGGAAATGAGGGGTTCTCGAAATGATTGGTTTCCTTTTGGCTACCGTTTAAAACCATTCAAAAGAAAAGGGGCTTCCCGAAAAGTGACACCCAGTCGAGGTCCAGAACTACAAGCGACAAGAGGGCTTGGCCCTGGCGGGCACGGCCCAGTGCAGCTTCAATGTCCTGGAGGCATTGTGATCCAACAACGCCTTTTCAGGGTCAGCGGGGTAGGTTCATTCGGGCGCGATGCCAATGTCTCAAGTGAAGCAGCAGTCGCCAGCATGCAGTTGCTTGTTGAACATGTATCCTAGGATTGTTGCCAGGTGACCCTGACCATTTACCCTCGTAGGGTTGTTTCCTCAATTTACTCAGAACTGCCCGGTACTCATTGAACAATTATTATTATTATTATTATTACCATTATTATTATTGTTATTCGTATTGTTATTAATATTATTATTATTTTTACTATTATCATTATTATTATTATTGTTATTCTTATTACTATTATTATTATTAATATGATTATTGTTATTACCACTGTGCACCACTATGGCGTACACCGCATTGAGCTTGTAGTTTCTATGACTGGAGCGCTTTACGAACCTGGCTAGCAAAACAATAAACTACCAGCAATTAGCTGGCACAAGGTGTCCTCAGGCAAACAAATTGAAACGCCAAACATGACAGGCCCTTGTAAATCATTCATTTCCTCTTGCAAACAGCAAAGCGTTTGCTTGGAGTTCATGCGCAACAGCAGTTGAATGTGGACGACCAAAATGCAGAAATGACATATTTGGACGGCAGGCCTTTGTGAGCGCTGTTGGTATGGGTGACGACATCAACGCCATCATCCGAACCTGCCCGTCACCACGCGACGGCGAGTCTGAGCTTGCTTGCCAGGCGTGGTTTCAAAGGGGTCGGTGTGTTTCCACGCGTATTAGCTGATGCGTCTCTAGCCGTGTTTTGATGGAGGCCGTGCTGCCAAAGTTTTCAGGCCGCGAGACCCGAGTGACATCGCTGGGATGCTATGCTCGACGGAACAGAAGCCTTTGCTTTTGTGTGTCTAGCTTGTCAAAAGGTACATCAAGTTCTTGGCGGTTCCCAACCGTCCCCTTAGGTTTGTAGGTTTGTAGGGTTTGGCTGGGTTTTTCATAGAGCCCACACAATTTTTTAGACTTGTAGCAGATCTGAAAACGCACCGCCCAGAGTTGGTTTGTTCCTTTGAGCCTTTCGAGATCCACGCGTTGCCATAGAAGGGGTCCAGATGTTCACTCGCTTGGCTTGAGGTTTTGAGTGAGTGTAATGACTATGGGGTCGATTCCCCTCTTCGCTGGCTGGGAGAGTTACAATGGCTGTCAAATCTTTGATTTCTGTTTGGTTTTAGAAGCTCACACAAATATGGTCAGCATTTGTAGTGAGGAACCCTTCGGTGGATATGTAGGGATTCATGCACAAACCACTTGTGAGTCATGTGAGGTTGTTAAGAGTCGCATGTTTGCAACGTGAAAGGAGGGCGCTCCCAAACAGTGTCCATGGTTTATGGTTCCGCGATGTTTCGAGCATTGATGTTCTGCTCCGGAGGCAAATTTGGTCACGTATTGGAAGGACATCTTGCGTTTGCCGCTTTGCATAAATGATGCTTCGATGTAAAGACATGTGAAGCACATGTGTTTGCTGTTCTGTGTTTGGGTCTTGAACGGAGTAAAGATGCAGCATGGAGTATCCCTCGGGATGCCTCCGATCCGTTGATCGGATGGCCCGAAGCTCGTCAGTTGACCAGCAGTTGCTGACACGCCAGAGTTGCACCAGGAAAAAGGCATTATTTTTGGATCTTTGGATCTTTGGACTTTGGATCTTTGGACTATTTGGTTGGATCTTTGGACTTCAACTTTTTGGTCGAAACTTTGTGGATTTTCCGAATTGGACCCACAAGAAGTTAAACAGCAACCAAGATGGTAGATCGCATGTTCAACTGGGTCTCCGCTGAAACGGCTCTGTGTAGCCCCAATTTCGCTCGCCGATGCCTCCGTCCCTTAGCTCGCAAGAAAGATCCCTCACAGTTTCCTGATCTATGGGTTAGCTCTAAATAGGTAGAGTCTTTCAAACTGGTGGTTTCCGCTTTGGTTTTCCTTTACACCAACCGAAAAAGGAGATCCCTTGAAAAGCGACACACCGCTTCCCTGACCCAGAGGTGAACGGTGGTATCCTGGGAGCATGGGTGGGAAACCTTGCCACCAAGCTCTCCCTGGCCGCCTCTTACTGCGCCTCCAGCATCAATGTGGATGCCATTTGCTCGGCGGGTGTGAACGGCTTGGTGTCAGTTATGGGCGAGCTGGCGGCAACTGCATCCCTGGCGGCTGCGACGTGCACAGGCACTCCCCCACAGCTGACGACCACTCAGATCAGCGTGCTGGGCGACCAGACTGTGCGGGGCCGACGACTGCTCATCGGCGAAGGTCCTGTGGGCAACGGCATTCAGTGCGGGGTCGATGTGGGCATGGTGGCTGCCAACATTGCCAACATGGGTCTTGCAATCAACTCTGCTGTGAACTCGGGCAATTGCAACTGGCAGTCCCTGCACTCGCCCCTGAACAAGCTGAAGGGCATCCCCGAAGCTCTGTGCACTGTGGACATTGGCGGGGCTGTCGCCTACATTGGTCAGGTGGTCACCTTCATCAACCTGATTGTCGTTCACTGCCAGGACAGCTAAAGAGAGGGGATGGGAGGGGGGAACTGCCGGACTAGTCAGCTACCCCTTGCACAGTGCAACAAGAGGCATTTGCCAATCATTCAGCGTTCGCAGTGGACCGATAATGTGGTGTGTCACGCAATTTCGAGGCATGAGCGCATAGGCGCATTGCAATTGCGTGTGAGGACTTGCTGGATGTGAATGCCCTGTGCGCCGGCTCGATCGCTGGCATCACCACCTCGGCAGCGGCGGTGGCCCCGTATGGTGCCGCAGTGCATGCGGCCTGCCGCTACAACGCGCTCACCAAGAACGGCGCAGCCCAGGCAAACGGCATGCAAATGACGCATTCTTGCCCTCGAACCGAGTTTGATACCGGATTGGGAGTGAGCTAGCCCAGAACCCTGCGTCAGAGAAATGGGAGTGTTCTTCATTGTTGCCTTGTGGCGGGACCTGGCGTGACCGGTGACGGCTGTACCTTGCAGGCGAAGATCAACAGCCTCTATGACGTGCCGGACAGGCCCCGCCGTCTCGACGAGATGCAGAAGCCCATCGAGGCAGGTTAAGTTATGCTTTTCGTACTTCTTGTCACTCATGTTGCCAACGATGTCGTGCCAACTTGT
This sequence comes from Effrenium voratum, assembly GCA_963377175.1. Classification (NCBI taxonomy): domain Eukaryota; class Dinophyceae; order Suessiales; family Symbiodiniaceae; genus Effrenium; species Effrenium voratum. Next base: position 5,655 of record CAUJNA010002448.1, on the reverse strand, counting down.
GTCTTCTGCAGGAGGCCATGGCCAACCTCAAGGAGATCCGCAAGAATCTGGAGGCCTATGGGGTGAACCGCACCCAGACGGTGAACACCCAGGCGGACATGGAGAAGCTCTTGCACCTCATGGGACGCGAGAAGGAGACTCTGGAGGAATGCTGAGAGCAGCTGCCTGTGACGCCGCTATAATTAGAAATTGCATTGACAAGCAAGCGGACCCAGCAAAGCGCAAGGGACGCTGACCCGGGGGCTTCTGACCGTCTACGCAGGGCCGCATACGGCGCCCTTTCCAGCTCTGCTAGCTTTCTTACGTTCCTGTAGAATGTGTCCGTGTGGCTAGCAGAGCGGCCGCCCCTTCAAGTTTTGCAATCTCTTGTTCTCTTCGATTGAGTTTTCCCACTCTTGCGATTCAAGGAGATCCGCAAGAATCTGGAGGCCTATGGGGTGAACCGCACCCAGACGGTGAACACCCAGGCGGACATGGAGAAGCTCTTGCACCTCATGGGACGCGAGAAGGAGACTCTGGAGGAATGCTGAGAGCAGCTGCCTTTGACGCCGCTATAATTAGACATTGCATTGAAAAGGTCGGCGGACCCAGCAAAGCGCAAGGGACGCTGACCCGGGGGCTTCTGACCGTCTACGCAGGGCCGCATACGGCGCCCTTTCCAGCTTTGCTAGCTTTCGTACGTTCCTGTAGTGTGTCCGTGTGGCTAGCAGAGCGGCCGCCCCTTCAAGTTTTGTACTTCTCTTGCTCTCTTCGATTGAGTTTCCCACTCTTGCGATTTCCCTACAAGAGGGGCCTGAAGCTGGCAAACCTGCCACACCTGGCCAGGGAAACACTTGCAGCGCGATCAAGCCAGCTTTTTGTCTTCACAGTGAGGCCAGACTTGAAGCAACTCATGAAGATAAGCTTGAGTTCTTGCGACAAGCAGCGTGCTACTGTTGTCTACCGCGGTGTGTGGTGTGTGGTTGCAGCTGTTTAGTGCATCAGGGTAACATGCTTCGCGTGCTAAGCCCAGCAGCCTTATCATGATAACATGTGTTGAGGCATGGCTTGTGTGGATGTACTTCACATGAATCAGCCACCGCGTTGCTAAGTGCCTGTTGTGCGCCTGCATGTTCGATGCTGGACAGTGCGAGCACCGACTTGGCCAGGCTCAAAGATCGTGCCGAGGATTAGCTCGATCAGCCCAACCTTTCGACCCTTGCGATCCTTTCGGCCCTTGCCATGTCCCTCGACTTCGCAGCGGTGGAAGCCGGCAGCTCTTCGGATCATGAGATCATACGCCCCAGCGTGCCTCGTGTGAAGAAGGTCGCTGCCGGTGCTGCTGTGTTTGCAGCAGTTGCGGCGCTCACAGCCCTTGCGTCCATGCATTCTCCGCGGAAGTGCACCAACTTGGGAGCGCTGCAAGGCAAGGTCGAGGTGGATGTGAATGAGGCCATGCTGGCAAACAGCAAGGAGCTCACGGCTGTAAAGGACCAATCCAAGGCAGACGAAATCGTGCTCGGTGCCATGAAGAAGGGTGGCTTGCTCTTGATTCTTGTTGGGTTTCGCGCATGGTCGACTTGGCATGTCTTGTTCATGCGTAGATGTGTACCTGCTTCTAGTTTCTGCACGTGTTCCGAGTTCCGAGTTTCTGCCATTTGTCACGGTTTGGGCTGTGCTGAGATGGTGGATGGTGAATGTGCTGGCTGAGGTGGCAAGGAGGCAGAGGAGCATTGGGAGAAGCATCACATCCGCAAGCTGGACACCTATGGCACCGTCAAAGCAGCCACTTGGCCTGCGCTTGTTGCTGCTCAGATTAAGGTTCGACCAATGTGGTACTGGGTGCTTTGAGCTAATGTAGGGTTTCAGATGGGCTAAACCTTTGTTCTCTCAGGGGGTCAACGTTCGCCAGGGTATTCAGAGGAACTGCTTGCGAGCGACCGCAGCTCCAGTAGCCAGTATATGCCTTTCTGGTTTACAACTATAAGTTGTGATAGGGTTGGTGTAGCGACCTCGATTGGAGGAGAGTACCTGGTCGTGCTTGGAATGTCGACATCGTGCCTGTTGCCCATGTCAAATTGGAGTTCGGGATGATCTTGGGGCACGGCATCGCAAACTGCCTTGATGCCATTGAAGCTTGTGGCGGGGTAAGCCAATCCGGGAGTTCAATGACAGACAAATCCCAGATGGCAAGGAGGGCACTACGTGGTTCGTGTTTTGTGGTGTGCCACTCGGGCAATGTGATGCAGTGGATAGTGGATTGTGTTGGATTCATCCTTTCTTTCACTTTATCTTGAAGCTGCACATGTGTTACAGGGCGGAAAGTCCAAGAGAGACCCATATTTTCAGTCACAGCCTGTCAGTGGAAGCTGGGTTTGCAAACCAACCAAAAGGGATTCCCAACCAAAGACACACTCAGTTGTCCAGGTCCAGAACTACAAGCGACAAGAGGGCTTGGCCCTGGCGGGCACGGCCCAGTGCAGCTTCAACGTTCTGGAGGCAAAGTTGCTGGACGGAGGTCAAGGGTTGGGCTGGTTGGGACTTGTTGATTCCGGTCAAAGGGCAATCAAAGAACACTGCCAAACATGGGCCCTGAAAGGGTTTGGTGTCCTTTAATTGGTTTGGGTCACCCTTTGGTTCGGAAATTCCAGCCCGGTCGAGGCGGTCAAAGCGTCTAGGGCTTGAGCCGCTGGATGTTGGAAGGCGGTTTCATGCGACCCGGGTGCACTTTCGGCCCATATCTGAAGTGTTTCTTTGTCTCCCCCAGCGAGAGGAACAGTTTGGTGGCATTCGAGAGTCCTTTAGAGTCTGGCCACATTCTACGGGGCGACCTCAACGCCACATCCTGGGAACTGCGGGGAGTCTGTAACTACCCTAAACGTGGGTGCTGTTTAGACTCGCTAGAGGTTGCTCAGGGCTTTGCTTTAGCTCGTTTCGGGGTCAGGGCAACCCCTTGATGCATAGACGCAACGCAAGTTGATTTGGTGTGCCATGCGGCGGCTTGGGTGCAAGGCACGTTTGGATACGAAACTTCAGCAACCTATCGGCTGACCGTTCGTCCAGCAGCTGTTGACATTGAAGTCAACAGCCCTTAGCTTCCAGTTTGAAGGGCTGCTTTTTGTTTCGGTTGGATTCAATTTCTTGCAAGTTGCTCCTAGGAATAACAACCGCGGTTCAGAAATGACGTTTGATCGGCAGGCTTTTGTGAGCGCCGTTGGCATGGGTGATGACATCAACGCCATCATCCGAACCTGCCCATCACCGCGTGACGGCGAGTCTGAGCTTGCTTGCCAGGTGAACGGTGGTATCCTGGGAGCGTGGGTGGGAAACCTTGCCACCAAGCTCTCCCTGGCCGCCTCTTATTGCGCCTCCAGCATCAATGTGGATGCCATTTGCTCTGCGGGTGTGAACGGCTTGGTGTCAGTTATGGGCGAGCTGGCGGCAACTGCATCCCTGGCGGCTGCCACGTGCACAGGCACTCCCCCGCAGCTGACGACCACTCAGATCAGCGTGCTGGGCGACCAGACTGTGCGGGGCCGACGACTGCTCATCGGCGAAGGTCCTGTGGGCAACGGCATTCAGTGCGGGGTTGCTGTGGGCATGGTGGCTGCCAAACATTGCCAACATGGGTTTGCAATCATCTCTGCCGTGTGAACTTCGGGCAACTCTGCAACTGGCGAGTACCTGCAACTCGCCCCTGAACAAGCTGAAGGGCATCCCCGAGCTTGTAACTCTGCCGGACTGTGGACATTGGGCGCGGATTCACTTTGATGATTTGGTTCATGGTGGTCACCTTCATCAATCTGATTGGTCGTTTCACTGCCAGGACAGCCTTAAAGAGAAGGGGACGGGACGGGGAGAACTGCCGGACTGGTCAGCTTACCCCTTGCACAGTGCAACAAGAGGCATTTGCCAATCATTCAGCGTTCGCAGTGGACCGATAATGTGGTGTGTCACGCAATTTCGAGGCATGAGCGCATAGGCGCATAGCAATTGCGTGTGAGGACTTGCTGGATGTGAATGCCCTGTGCGCCGGCTCGATCGCTGGCATCACCACCTCGGCAGCGGCGGTGGCCCCGTATGGTGCCCGCAGTGCATGACGGCTGCGCTACAACGCGCTCACCTAAGATGGCGCCGCCCAGGAAAACGGATTGCAAATGACGCTCTCTCTTGCCCTTCGATACTGGTTTTTTTGATACCGGGATTGGGGAGTGCAGCTAGCCCAGAACCCTGCTGTCAGAGAAATGGGGAGTGTTTCTTCCATGTTGCCTGTGGGCGGGACCTGGCGTGAACGGTGATGGCTGTACCTTGCAGGCGAAGATCAACAGCCTCTATGACGTGCCGGACAGGCCCCGCCGTCTCGACGAGATGCAGAAGCCCATCGAGGCAGGTTAAGTTATGCTTTTCGTACTTCTTGTCACTCATGTTGCCAACGATGTCGTGCCAACTTGTGTCTTCTGCAGGAGGCCATGGCCAACCTCAAGGAGATCCGCAAGAATCTGGAGGCCTATGGGGTGAACCGCACCCAGACGGTGAACACCCAGGCGGACATGGAGAAGCTCTTGCACCTCATGGGACGCGAGAAGCAGACTCTGGAGGAATGCTGAGAGCAGCTGCCTGTGACGCCGCTATAATTAGAAATTGCATTGAAAAGCCGGCGGACCCAGCAAAGCGCAAGGGACGCTGACCCAGGGGCTTCTGACCGTTTACGCAGGGCTGCATACGGCGCCCTTTCCAGCTCTGCTAGCTTTCGTACGTTCCTGTAGAATGTGTCCGTGTGGCTAGCAGAGCGGCCGCCCCTTCAAGTTTTGTACTTTTCTTGCTCTCTTCGATTGAGTTTTCCCACTCTTGCGATTTCCCTACAAGAGGGGCCTGAAGCTGGCGAACCGGCCATACCTGGCCCAGGGAAACACGTGCACCGCGACCAAGCCAGCTTTTTGTCTTCACAGTGAGGCCAGACTTGAAGCAACTCATGAAGATAAGCTTGAGTTCTTGCGACAAGCAGCGTGCTACTGTTGTCTACCGCGGTGTGTGGTGTGTGGTTGCAGCTGTTTAGTGCATCAGGGTAACATGCTTCGCGTTTTAATTTGCCCGTATTTGCCACTAGGAAACGCAAGGTGTGGCAGGCTAAGCCCAGCAGCCTTATCATGATAATATGTGTTGAGGCATGGCTTGTGTGGATGTACTTCACATGAATCAGCCACCGCGTTGCTAAGTGCCTGTTGTGCGCCTGCATGTTCGATGCTGGACAATGCCAGCACCGACTTGGCCCGGCTCAAAGATCCGTGCCGAGGATCAGCTCGATCAGCCCAGCCTTTCGATCCTTGCGATCCTTTCGGCCCTTGCCATGTCCCTGGACTTCGCAGCGGTGGAAGCCGGCAGCTCTTCGGATCATGAGATCATACGCCCCAGCGTGCCTCGTGTGAAGAAGGTCGCTGCCGGTGCTGCTGTTTTTGCAGCAGTTGCGGCGCTCACAGCCCTTGCGTCCATGCATTCTCCGCGGAAGTGCACCAACTTGGGAGCGCTGCAAGGCAAGGTCGAGGTGAATGTGAATGAGGCCATGCTGGCAAACAGCAAGGAGCTCACGGCTGTAAAGGACCAATCCAAGGCAGACGAAATCGTGCTCGGTGCCATGAAGAAGGGTGGCTTGCTCTTGATTCTTGTTGGGTTTCGCGC
>CAUJNA010002447.1:853702-930820 GCA_963377175.1 Effrenium voratum | reverse complement strand
ACGACCCCCGACCCCCATTTTCCGGTCACAAAGGAGCTCTCGACCACTTTGCCCCACTCGAGTCTGAGCTTGAGACTAGGAGGGTGTTTCCCTTTTTCTGGGCCAAGCATGACAATCGAGCGGATTCGTTGCCACTTGCTGACCGATGCAGTCATTCGGCAGCAACCGGTAGTGTCTCCGCTGTCTGGCTTCAAGCTCAGTCGGAGACTCATGAGTGATCGCAGGGCAACCTTTTCTCGAAACGTGAGCTTTTGGCCGGGAAAATGGGGCGTTCACGTTCGCACGTTCGTTTTCCGTGTGGCCACTTGTAACACTCATGGTTTGATCGAATTGCCTTCACTCGATTCCGCCATGGCAATTATAGATTCGGAGGCTGCATTTCGCCCCCGAGCTTTGCAGCTGGGGCTCACGGAGGCTCACTTGGATGCGCTCAAGGCTGATGGGATTGATTCTTTTTCGTATGCTTTCTGCACGACGTATAATCCTCAGCAACCGGACGACAAGGTGCTCTTCGATTATCTCGAGCAGAAGCTCGGGGAGCGACCCGTTGGCGGTGTGGCAGCATGTTATAGGCGACTCATGTTTGAAGCTCACGCCTTAGCGCTCGCTGAGCTGAAGTCTAAAGTCGAACAGACCTCTGAGTCGGACGCGAAATCTATTCCAGCAGCTGAACGTTTGGCCCGTTTGGACGAGCAGAAAAAGCGCCTTTCGGGGATCCTGTGGTCCGACGAGGTTGAACCCTCGCACTGGCTCGTGGACCAGACGGTTCATCAGATGGAGAATCAGATTGTGAAGTGCATTCACCCCAATAAGTGTTCCTCCAGGCGGCACGAAGCGGGGGCGCAGAAGACCGAGCAGACTTTCGTGTTGGACTCATCTGGGAACTTGAAGAGCTCTTGTAAAGCGTACGAACCATCCTGCCCGGTCACAGATGCCCTGCGCCTTAAAGAGGCCCTGAGGCGACGATCCATAGCTTACGATCAGTCTGGTGCCTTTTCCTACCTTGTTCTGGAAGCTATTCAGAGGGAGCCGCCACCTGGCTATCGGCATGTCACTTTTCAACAGGCCTTTGAAACGGACAGATTTTTGTGGTCAAAGGTCAGCGAGGAGACACGTGCAAAGCTCTCCCCGACTGCGTTTTCCCCAGCATCCGGGAAATCAGACGGCACAGCCTCCGGCAAGCCTATTTGTTTCCTCTTTAACAAGAACGCATGTAGGCGCACCAAGGTTGCCCCTGGTAAGCGTTGCGAGAAAGGGTTTCACATTTGCTGGAAGCGCGGATGCGGGGGCGCTCACCCCGGAGTTGAGTGCACCAAAGCTGGCGGCTGACTATCCGGCCCTATTCCTCCACCGGCCTCTTCCTTGGCTAAGTCTGGCAGAGTCATGGTGGAGATTTTTGCTGGGTGCTGTCGCCTTAGTAAGGCTTTTCGTGATTTGGGCTACCTTTGCGTCCCCATAGATTCTCCGCACAACCAGCATCAACCTCTAGTGTCACCTCTGGAGTTAGATTTGACCTTGCCAATTTTGTGGCAACTTTTGCGTGACGTTTCAGGCTGTCTCAGTTATATCCATATGGCTTTGCCTTGTGGTACATGTTCGCGCGCGCGCGAGCGACCAATTTCGGAACACCTTCGGAAACAGGGTGTGACAGCTCCAAGGCCGCTCCGAGACGATCATTTCTTGCTAGGTAAACCGCAGCTCACGGAGGCCGAGTCGCAGCAGGTGGAGTCGGCCAATCGGTTATACGAGCTGGCAGTACGAATCTTGCGTTGGGCTTTTCTTCGCAATGTGTTCATTTCCGTGGAAAACCCGGAAAGAAGCTGGCTGTGGGCCATTCTTGCCCTGTTTGTCCGGCGCACCTGTGATGAGTCTTTTCAAGCTTGGTATCAGACCTGCAGGAAAATCACTTTTTCAGATCACGCAGAGACAAGCGCACTTCCTGGCTGTGTCCTGCCTATGTTCTGGACTCCCTGGAACGTGACTGCGATCAGAGCCACGAGCATGCGCCTTGGGGCGCTAGCCAAACTCACGGCCGGTTGCAGTTTCACACTGCCTTAGAAGCCGAGTACCCTCAGCCTTTGCGCGCTCATGTAGCTGATTGCGTCCGTAAGCGTGACCAGGAGCTGGGTTTCTGCTAAAACCCTCTAGGCCCCGTGCCTAAATTGGGAAGCTGTTCTGAGGTCTGTGTTAGTGTTGCTTACCAAGTTCCATTGATTGCCATCTGGCTCAAGACACAATTGAGGTTCAAGATCTGATGTGTAGCTGCATTCATACGTGATCGGCATTGAGAGCGGAAAACACTTCGCTTACGCTGCATTTGTCAGGACCACTGTTGTAACTATCATTCCTTCCCCCTTACAACGTTTACACGGGTTCGGCTATAACGGCATCGTCCGTATACACCTTTCTACGTGGTTGGTATTAAAGCTTGAGGGTTCGGTGCACAGCGTCCCACGGGACGTCACCTTGCCGTCTCTTGACAGGTTATCAGCCGTATCTACAAGCTCTACACTGGACTGGGAGACAGCTGGTTTATTGCGGGTACAGGGACAATAAAGGAACGATAACCTACACAGTACAATGGCGTCTTCGGCGAGCCCAAGTACTGCAACTTCTGGGAACAGCAGCTCAGAGGGATCCAATGGATTGATGGCTCTTCCTGCGGTGATGGATATGGTTGCAGATTCACAGGATGAACCTGGGAGCGGAGGTTCCGCGCTATTCAGCGACATATCTACTCCCACAAGATCATGGAAGCAGATCGATGTTCATCAGGAGTCGAAGAATAGAGAATCCCCACCGAGAAGATCATCATCTTCGCCTGCGACACCACGGACGTCGCAGAAGGGCGTGAGATCGACATCGAAGGGTGGGAGGTCAAAATCACCCACCAGTGCAGATTTTCGCGCCGTGATCAAAGAGAAGAATTAGATGGAGGTGGAGATCGGGGAATATCAGAAGACACTTGATGAAATGTCGGCAGCAATGGCGAATCTTAACCAAGAAGACTATGGAAGCACCATCCGGTTCCAGGAGCTGGAAAGACGATGCGAGATTGCCAGCAAGCAGTCGGGACATCTAGTGAGTCACCACCAACACCACATGGCTGAGGCATGGCGCAAGTTTGAGGAGGAAGCCCAACAGATGCGCAAGGTGGAAATGAACGCATTTCAGTACGGGGAAAAGAAAGACATGGAGTCGAATATTATAATGCAACAGATGAGACAAGCTGAAGGAACTATCATGGAGCAGAAGCGGGAAATTGCAGTGATGAAATCCCACATGGCAAGCGAGAAGTCGGCCGCGCAGGAGTCAGCTATACGTGCAAACCAGATACACCGTGAAGCTTCGCAGCAGATATCAGTTTACCAGCAACAAATCAGAGGCATCGAATCGTCTACATCTATCGAGAAGTTCAACGAGGAGGAGACAGTTGGAACACGCACTTGTCAAGCGACCCGAGACGTACTCTATGGAGGACTCCAGGGAACAGCTGATGGCGAGACTGAATGATGTTACAGTATTCGCGGAACAAGAATCAAAGAGAGCAGATTGCTTGCTTCGCGAGAAGGAAGAGATCGTCAAACAGTATGAATCCGACGTGTCGATGAAGGACCAGATGATTGCTGTCGAAGGTGGTCATCGTCAGGATGCGATCTTGGAGTTAGCCCAGGTCAGAGAAGCGAAACAAGAAGAACGGTGCACGATGGACGAGACGTCGAAGGAGGCTGAGTACTGGAGATTGACAGCTAAGGGAGTGTACGATGAGTACCTTGAGGAGATGCATGAGCTTCAGGGACAACTGAAGGAAAGGGAGGCGACGCTCAAGCAAGAAGAGAGTTTTGTTCGCCAACTTGATGCTGACAACGAGGAACTACGTGCGCGCAAGAAGCTGGAGACACAGGAAGCCTCCAGCAGCAAAGATGGACATCGTGAACGAGCAGTAGTGAAACGCGCTGAGGGAGGACCCCAAGCTAATTCAACTAGGGTAGACAAGAAGATGGCTGGGTTAGTCCCAATGCCGGGTTCGATCCTCTTTCCGTCTTTCGGTGATCCAATGATCGATGTACACCTATCCCAGATGCAAGGGGTTGTTGGACATGTCCCACGATCCACTACTACGACTGGTGGTGGTGATGGAGGGGGAAACAACGGTACTACGCCCCCATTGGATTACGGTGGATTCTCGCCTAATGGAAATAGGCAGGGAGCAAATCGACGTCAGTTGAGCCTCACAGGTGGCGGAGGAGGACCTCCGGATGACCCACCCGACGATGAAGACGAGGGCAACGACGACGAAGAGGATGAAGAAGACGAGGAAGAAGAAGAGGAAGAAGATGACAATCGGACACGGAGGAGACGAAGAAGATCGAGAGATGATCGGGAGATCAAGAACGATAGACCGAGGATCTCAAGGAAAGAGGCTGAGAGGGTATCCCTTCCGGCCTGGCCAAAGATCTACCAACTTGATAACTGGAAGATGCAACTGCTGATGAATGTTCTGAGCGCATGTGCAGATCCAGATACAGACACATGGACGAAATGGTTGGAACAGGCTCTTGGGTTGAACCCAGACCTGAATATGCTTAGCGATTCAGGTGGCGACAGATTTGCTACGATAGATATTAAGATGGCCACGGGCATGCAGAACATGTTGAAACAAGCACCTGACGAAGCCAAAGACGTATACCTCGACGCTACACGGCACTCGGAACTACGACATCAACAAGGGGTGATCGTGAAGGGACGAGAGTTGGTGGCATTGGTTATGCAATCATTCAGAACATCCGATAGAACGGATCTTGTCTACCACATCGAGCATCTATTCAACCTTGACTTTCCTGGAGACAAGAACTTGGTTATGTTCAGGAACAAATGGTATGATTTGCTGTTGAAGATGAGGAGCGAGGACAGACCCAGTAAATTGGCTCTCAGAGATATCCTTTACAGGAAGATCAAGGGGAGCAAGAAGATGGAATTCGGCCTCAATGCCTACCATAGACTACCGGACAAGCATCCTCAGAAGACGTATGAATTCTTATTGGCGTTGATCGACCATCAGATCAAGGCGGATCGGGAGGACCTGATGCTTGACATGAAGGAGAGATCGGTCAAGTCGATGATGAAGTCAGGCGGCAAAGTTGCGGCTCCAGCCACTGGCAAACAGGAGAACCAGGGTGGCAAGGGCAGAAAGGGGAAACCCGGCGGACCTGATGCTGCTCCTGTACTCCCAAAAGCCAAAGCAAAGGGCCACGCTGGCAAGAACGGCAAGTCCGACGGTGCCAGCGACAGAGGCAAGAGTCCGGGCGGAGGCAAAGATAACCCCTGTTGGTATCACTTCAAATCGGCGAAGGGATGCGTGAAAGGAAAGGAATGCACATTTTCCCACAGCAAGAAGACGGAGCACAAGCTGGAGAACATGCCCAAGGGGAAAGGAAAGGGTAAGTCCAAATCCAGATCGTCGTCACCAAAGAGGGATGATGGAGCATGCTTCGCGTTTCAGAAGGGGAAGTGCGACAGGGGGAGTGCTTGCAAATACAGGCACGAGCTCATCAAGAACAATTCAGCTCCGGCAACGTCAAGCGACAAGGCGCAAGCCAAGTCGAAGGCTGCCGCCAAGGCCGCAGCACCAGCTATTGCAAGGAGGGCCGTCGCGATGCCTGCGATAGTCCTGAAGCAATCGGCTCCTGCGGGAAAGGTCAGCTTCAAGAAGGACGTTGACCAGGTCGAACCGGATGAAACTGAGACTGTCTACCACGAGCATGATGATGACGCGATGAGCGAATCGTCGAGATGGTCTGGCGAGTCCGAGATCCCCGAGAAAATGGTATGGTTCAAAGAAGTACACGAGAATGGAGAGATCACCTACCTCGAAGACGAGAGAAGGCGATGGGAACGAAAAGGGGAATGGTACGGTTATGAGGACAATGAGAATGAGCCTTATCAATACGTATACGTTGACGAGAAGAAGTTCAAAAGCAGTGATCATCGAGAATTATCAGCCTATCAAGTCCAACGATCATTGATAAGGGCAAAAATACTGAGAGAGGTGGTAGATGATGTATACAAGAAGCACTACTTCCCGGTGACCAAGGAGAGCAGCATAATGTTCGAATATGATCAGAACAAGGACGAAATCAGGGAATCGGCTGTCGACTGGAAGAAGCAGCACGGTTTGCCGAAGAACGTTTTCGCCATGTCAACGTGCATCAGCAAACGGGTGAAGTGGTTGATGGACACCGGATGTGGTCATGATCTCATCGGACGAGCCAAGGCGAAGAGTCTGGGCGTCGACATCGTGAAAGATGATGACGAGATCGTATTCCAGACCGCGAATGGTTCCACATCCACGTCCGATGTGGCCAAGATAGTCGTGGACGAATTGGACGAGACTGTCGAGCCACACGTATTGGATGAGACACCCACGGTATTGTCAGTAGGGAGGAGATGCATGAAAATGGGTTATGCATTTCACTGGATGCCTGGTAAACTACCTTTCATGGTTACACCAAAGCAGGGTTTCGTGCACTTGCAGGTCAAGGACGACATCCCATACCTCGTGAGTGATGGTAAGCTTCGGAGTAACAGGCATCGCCCCACGATAGACGATCTCAAAGAGCACTTTTCGGATGTACTGGCGATGGTAACGAACGACGAGGCAGATCAGGGAGGTGACGATGACAACGAAGTCACACCCGCCGCTGTCGGTGAATCCGCAGAGGCCGAGGGCGAACACCATGATGGGGCATTCGACTTCGGGCCACCCGGAGGAGCCGGTCCGGTACGTCCGCCTCCCGTAGCTGAGGAAATACCTGTAGATGTTGGGTCAGTCCCACATCGACATGGTGATGCCGAAGCTCACGAGGAAGAGGTTGATGAAGATGATCCAGATGCCGGAATCGAAGTTGATGTGTACGAAGGATCATCAATAAAGAGGAAAGTGGGTGTCCTCAAGAAAGACGCCAACTCCATCGCTCATTTGCTCACTTCTGCGAATCATGCGTCAAGGCAAAGATGAGACACTTCAGATCACGAACAGGAGCCTTCAAGAGGGAGGTAAAGACGTTCGGGGACCTGGTGACGTTCGACTTCGTGACGGCATCAGGAGACCATGAAGTGGAAGGCAGGTGTGCGCTCATCATCCGGGACATATATACCGGAGTTATCATGGCTTATCCAACCGCGAGAAGAGACACTGACTCTGTCGTCAGGGCCATCAAGCACTTCTGCGGGAGGAGGAAAATCAAGCAGGTGTACTCGGATGATGGCCCGGAACTGATCAATGCGTGCGTGGAGCTGAAGCTGAACCACGACCTATCACTGCCTGGACGACCGCAGAATAATTCCCTTGCTGAAAGAACAAATCAATTCATCATTGACGACCAGACTTCGGCTTGTCTTGTGCATGCCGGTCTACCCACGTGCTACTGGGTGCAGGCCATCACCACTCTGTGCCATCTCATGAACATCGAAGAGGTGAATGGATCGAGTGCATGGATGAGGCTGCGTGGCGAGGAGTTCAAGGGCGAGAAGATACCTTTTGGCGCGCTAGTAGACTTCAAGCCGAGTGAAGCATGAGGGGGGAAGAGGGAGAAGTTCGAACCGAGAGGGGAAACTGGTATATTTGCTGGATATGTGTTGAGCACCGGGATGCATTGGGCAAACAAGTACCGCGCTTGGGCACTCACTGCGTTTGCGGGTGCAGAGCTGAACATCAAGAAGGCAAAGGTTCCGACATTCCCAATACAACAGAAGTACAAGATTGCCAACGAGACTTTGGAAGGGATAGAGATGTCTGTCGATGCGATCGGTCTGGATGCGCGTGACCGCCTGATCGAAGATGAGGACTACGAGCCTGAACTGCTGCAGAGTGACGAGAAGCGACTGCTCGATGATGAGGTCGATCAGATCGCTGGTCTACTGCTTGACGATGGCCCGGAGGTACTTGTCGGAGGTCGGGGGGATCATGCAGGAGAGGAAGATGCTAGACCGAGCTCATCAAAAGGGAAAGGAGATGGACATGCCAAGGGCGACGAAAAGGTTGCGAAGTCCGACCTTCCACATGTGTCAGTTGGACTACCTGGGGATGGCATCACGTACGTCAACGATGATGGCAAGGAGGTTAAGATCGATAAGGCCGGAAGACCGTATCCCGTCGGGAAGGATGGATTCAGGTTAATGAAGACATCGAGACCTCCAGAGTACACTCCTGAAGAATGGAAAATGATGAGTAAATACTACACCAAGGAAGAAAAGGCCGAGGTGAAGGGCGGTGGCAAAAGGAAGGAAGAAGATCCCAAGAGTAAAGAATCTGAGATTTCTGCGCCGGCAGAGGCACGGACATTACAAATGCCCGGTGGTAAGAGAATTCGAGCAATGCTTCGAAACCGCTGGGGTGGAGTAGAATGGCAGTACAATTGGGGGTTGCGGAAGAACATATCAAGGATCAAGAACCCAATGGATGGGAAGCACTTGGCTGAACTTGAATGGGTCAGGATTGTTGTAAATCCTGTTGATGGGGTGGTTGTTCTCATGGATTCCAAACAGTCCCAAGACGTTTTGAGACGAAACGTTCAGCTTGAGAAGGAATTTGAGTGTCTGGTAGTGATTTATGCCTGGAAGTTCAAGTCTGAGGAGCGATCAAAGTCGACTCCAAACTGGACGAAGGCAGTTGCATCAGTCATGGAGGGTCATAATGACGAAGCTGAGACGACATCGGGGACAGATCCAACGGTCGACGAATCGACGGATCTTACCTGGTATGAATGGGAGGGGTCTGCTGAGGTAGTTTCTGGAAAAGTGCCACTCGCGATGCCTGCGATAGGCGAAGACGGTGAAGCCAAGAAGTACCCATCTATGCCGTGCGTGACTTCTGAGCGAATACAGCACAGAGAGAAAGCTGTGAAAGTTGTACGATTCTTCGACGCTTTAGTATCCAGGCCGGTAGGCCGGAAAGAGATGTTGACCAACCCTGATGCGTTGGCATCGATGAAGAAAGAATGGTCGGGATTAATCGACCAGGGCGTCTTCGATCTTGGCGCGGTGCGTGAATATGACGCTGTAGCCAAAGAAGCAAAAGCGAAAGGGGAAGAGATACACATGGCTCGCGCACATGGCATTTGCGTTGAAAAGCACTCACAGTTGCCTGTTGGTGATCCTAAGAGGAAGTTCAAGGGTAGAGGCGTGCTGCTGGGGAACCAAGTGAAGAACCAAAGCTTTGAAGCCGCGATGTTTCTGGAACTCTCCTGCTTCATTCGAAGCCTCGCGTTGGGCGGATTTTTTGGGTTGTCATGATGGCTGGGATGTGCAGATGGCCGACGCTGTTCAAGCGTACATACAGGCCACCTTGAGAGGCACGCCGTGTTGGATTGAATTGCCACCAGGCTGTGCCAATTGAATGCAAATGGGACAAGTACAGAAGACCAGTCGTCCCGTTGAGGAAGGCGCTGTACGGACACCCAGATGCGGGAACATTCTGGGAGCAAAATGGCAGGGCCGCAGAAGAACCTTGCCCAAGGGTGGAGCATGTTGCGTACACGTTTGAAGATCGAGCCCGAGACTGGACTTGACATGTACCTTGGTTGTAATCAAAGCAAGGGAAACGTCACTCTCGGGAACGGACACCGAGTAACAACGGTGACCTATGACATGGAACAGTTCCTACGTTCCTGTGTCGACCGCTATCTTGAGGTGGCGGGCGATGTGAAGTTGAATAAGGTTGTCACTCCTGAGTTGCATGAAGAAACAAAGAATCACGTCTCGCGGAAGCCTGCCAGTGAGGGGCCGTCAGTCGTGTGCAATTGGTGTAACAATCTTGTGCCCACCGACGGTTCTGCCACAGTGCCGGACCAACGGGGAGGGACTCCTGAGTTGGCCATGAAGGAGCCCGTGCGTGGACACCTTGCTCCGCATGCCGCCAGCGTACTGATGAAGTTGCTGTACGGTGCGCGGATTGCTCGCTTCGATTTGTTGCGGCAAGTGAATCGCCTAGCGCGGAATGTGCACAGGTGGACCGACTCCGATGATCGGGGTTTGCATCATTTGATGTGCTATGTGCATCATACTAAACATTGGCGCATGGTCGGTTGGGTTGGAGACCCTATGGATGATGTGCACTTGGCCTTGTATGCGGACGCTGACTTTGCGGGATGCGTTGACTCGCTACGTTCCACCTCTGGTGGACACTTGAATATACAAGGACCTAATACCCGGTTTCCGTTGTCTGGCAGCTCCAAAAGACAGGGTTGTGTGAGTCATTCCACTCCCGAGGCCGAAATAGTTGCGGCCGACGTTGCCATGAGATCGATGGGTATGCCTGCTCTAAAGTTGTTAGAGCGGATTCTCAAGAAGTCACCGAACTTTGTGTTCTATGACGATAACAAGGCTATGATCGGTGTCGTGCGATCGGGGAGAAACCCCACGATGCGCCACCTTGAGAGAAGCCATGGTGTTAGCATTTCGTGGATGCATGAGATGTTTACACGTGATTACATGTACTTGGCGTATGAGGTCACCGACAGGATGGCGGCCGATATTTACACCAAGGCGTTCAATGATGGGCGCAAATGGAAACATGCATGTTTGCAGATTGGTCTACTTGACCCGAGCTTGCTGTCTGACCCGGATACCCTCAAGGCGCTCACACCTACGTGTGATCCCATAAAAGGGACCATGCAGACTGCATCGGGAACAGTTGACGGAGTTCCAACATTTCCGTACACACACATTCCGATCATGCCCCCAGACCTGTGGTGGTCTGGATTGACATCCAAAGAGGGATTGCGCGAGCATGAAGGGCATGATCCGGTTGTTGTCGCCAAGGGGCCCAGATTGATGCGTGTGAAACCTCCACTTGCGGTTATGACACCGTTCGGGAGCAAGTGGCTTCGTTCCACTTGGTTTCTGAAGAACGGGTCATGGCTCAAGGTTGAGGATAGAGTTGACCCAGGGCTGCAATGTGTGCGGATTGATGGTTGGGTTGAACGCGCAGTTTGGCAGTTTCATCCCGTACCGGTTGCTGTACCGGCGCGGGAGCGATCTCCACGACCACGACCAATTCACGTCGGGTCCGGGGATGTTGACATGCAGTCCGTGCTGGCCGCATTCGTTGAAGAACTGTCGAACGAGCGCATTGAATTAAAATGTGTCAACGACCTTGCTTTGGAAACTTTGCTCCGATTGAAGTTGCTTATGCGTTGTCTGCATATCAATCACGAGCAGCTTGTCCCTGGTCGTTGTTTTGTTCCGTATCGCATTGCGGTGAAGCACAAACCACAGTTAGCGCCGGGTAATGAACTCGCGATGGTTAAACATGACGGTGGTGTGCTTCGCGCTCCTGTGCATGTCTCGCTTCCTGGTATGAGAACTCGCACAGTCGTCACTCTTTACAGTGTTGACTTGGCTCGGCCCATTGTGCTGATGGCATGTTCCGAACCGCGTAACTGGTTCACTGCCCTTGCCCGTCATAACGGGCCGCAGGTCGTCACCATAACATTGGTTGATGACTTACTGAGCGAGTACGGGGGGAGAATCGCCAGACATGTGCTTACCAAACCTTCCGATTTGTTGTTCTTCGCCGGGCCTTGCACGGGGGGATCATCATGGGCACGCCTCAACAAGACTCGCGGAATTGACACCGCAGAGAAAATCGAGGCCAAACAAAGGGAATTTTGGAGATTGTTTGAACGGTTCGTTGAAATCAAACGGCATGCCATGACAAAACGAGCTGCGATTTTGTTTGAGTTGCCTGGAAGTTGCGATTATTGGAAAGACGAGAGACTGCATGAGGTTGTACATGATGGGACTAGTCACGAGTTTGATGGGTGTCGCTATGGCTTGAAACAAAGATATGCTAAGAAACCCATGCCAATCAAGAAACCATGGAGAGTTGTCTCATGGAACTTTGACCTTGGCGGCTCGTTGTCTAAGAAATGCAATGGAAACCATGAGCATGGACCTTGTGCCGGTCGTGAAACCAAAGAAACCCAGTTGTACACGTCGATAATTGTGGGTGTGATCCTCCGCCGTTTTCGTGCTCGAGCAAAGTGCCTCAAGCCGGCACCATTGAAACTCGCTCTTGCTTGCATTACGCGAGGGAGATCGCGGAAGCATCAAGCTACTGCGTGTGAAATTTGCACCACCCCATCTGTGCCACCGAGGTGCTGGGTTAGTCCCGAACCTCCGGTGCCTACGGGGAGCTGGGTCAGTACCCCGAGTTTCAAGGAGGAGTTGGACCAGTTCATCACCTCAATCGGAAACTGGGCTTGTATTGGGACAATCCCGTGGCTTTATTTGCAGCTGCCTATTTTGGGTTTTCCTGGTTCTGGAGAATATCATCAAGATGACTGCCAATACGACTGTCGTCAACACGAATGAGTTCTTCTGCGTGCCTGTCGGGAAGTCCAGACAAGCGGCGATATTCTTGGGGAACTTAGTGAAGAACGCCATCGAGGAAGGCAAGAGGATACCCAAGAGGATGGAGATGGGCAGCGACCTGGGCATGTGCGTAAAGTGGATCGAGGACATCGGCGTCCCTGCTATTTATGCCTACTCAGCGTATTATTCTGCCAAAGGCCGCGGGATGATGAAAGGTGAAGGGCAATCTATGAGGGTTGCGTTAGAGTTCATCAGCAAAGTTTTCGGACAGCTATCTGCCGACGAATGTATGCTTGGATGGAGGGAATTTTGCAGCAAGGGAAAGAAGATTGTGGCGGCGCTGAACCAACTTTGCGGTGAGGCATCGCTGTTAGCGAAGAACCCCGAGTTGCTCAACGTAACCAAGTACTGCATGGAGGGGGCGGATATGTTGAGATCAATCACGAACATCTGGGATCTCGCATTAGGCGTGGCCGAAGACAACGAGGAACGGTCGTTCAAAGCTGCGTTCCACCAGGACACCCCGGTCGGGGAGGTGTACAAGGAGTTCATCAGCGACGAGCCAACCAGGGCATCGTCGTCGAGAAGGTGGAGGAGCTCCGAGGAGTTCCAGACGACTGCAGAGTTTGAGAGGCACGATCGGAGAATATCGAAGTTCAGAGATCGGAACTGGGGGAAAGTATTCACGTTGAGCGTGATCAAGGCCCCCAAGATCGACTTCTACGGTCGTGGTGCCAAGGACGACTACCAGAAGAATTGGGACCTTGGGTTGGTCTACCAGAATGAGCTGCATGCATCGATGAAGAACCTCGCGTATGCGCTGAGGAGGGATGAAAATGCCAGCCAGCACAATCTCCTGCGCTGGATGATCTGTGGGTCAACCCCCAGTGACATCTCTGACGCGTGCATCGGGGCGTCATGTGCGTTTCCTTCATCGTGGAGGCTGCAGCCATTGCTCGGAGAAAGGAACGCTAAAGATCAGTCGTATACAGCTTATTTCCGTCCAGACAAGAGAGAGCCGAACGAACTCTACCGGGAGATCGAGATCGCCAGGAACTTCCCGTGGTGTATCGCAAAGCTGCCTGCGATGAATATCAACTCCATCAGTTTGGCACCGCACGCGGCTGACAGGGCCGCTGAGAACCAAGATCGGCGCAAGTGGGTAAGCTGGTTGAAGGAGATCGAAAAGAAAGCCGAGAAGGACGTCATGATCGAATTCTACCAGAACAACTACTGCACGATGCACGAAGTCGAGAGGGAACTGGAGAAGTATCCCGAGGATTTTGTGATTGGGGAGGAGCCGACGTGGTGGGTGATGGGCTCATCGAAGACGGAGCCGCCGCGGAAGACGGAGCGACAGCAGAAGTCAGCGTCAAGCTCCGGGCAAAGGAGCCAAACCTCTGGTGGGCCAGTCCCCCAGCAGGGAGCTTCAAGTGGGGGGTCGCATGCTAGCGATGCTGTCAAGATCGACAACGAGATCATCAACTCCATTTTCCGCATGAACTCCGGTGGAGATGACGACAGGTGGGTAATCATCAACCCAACTGCTGGACATGATACCTACACTTCATTTGAAGGGGGTACCACTTTGGGCGGAGCGACTGTCAATGTGAAATTCAACATAGACAACAATACGGGGTACCCAATCATACAAACTGTATTTGGGCCGTGTCTTGCAGAAGGCAAGAACGCAACATATTGGGAGTGTATGCTGTGATGCCTGACCTCTTCGCTATTGCACTTCGAGGAGAAGACCAGCGCGGAGAAGATCATTCTTTCCTATGTTGGGAAGGGAAATGCGGCATGGCTACAGCTGTATGCTTTCTTGTGTGCCCAAACAGGATGCTTGATTACTGGACGCCTTCCGGGCGCCAAAGCCATCAACGCGTTGATCCAGGCGGAGAAGAACCCGGACAACGCACCTGGACAGTTGAACCGGATTATCAAGAAGCAGAAAAGGGGCGATATGATGATCCAGAAGAAGAGCTTCTTGGTCCTGGACTGGCCCCTGAGGGCCGTCAACTCGAAAGGGAGCACGAAGACCTTCCAAATGATGGTCAACGAACAGGGGTGGACAAATATCGAAGAGAGATCATACTATGGGTCGAGTGAGCAAGTCTCCTCGCCCAATGACACAATGAGTATTATCTCTCGATTGCAGAAACTGGATAAGCTCATCATCGAACGACGGAGGCGAGACATGGATGACTCACCTGTGTCGGTGCACATTTGGATGTCGCTCTATGATTGGGTGTGCATGAGAGGATGTGGGTGGCAGGTGACCGCCAACCCCATCATTGACTCCTTGCAGAAGGCGATATCTGACCTCGTCAACACATGCAAGGGCCTGGTCGTGGTGTGCGTGAATCGCGATGTTGCTTTCCATGGAGGAAGAGGGGACTTGGGGACGATCGCAAACAAGGTCAGCGAGATCTGCAAGGCGGCAGGCGCGCTGGTGACTGAGAACGATCGCCTGTGGCGCGTGGTCCATGCGCTCACAGGAAAGAACTACAAGATCCCTGGGAGCTCGAACCTGCAACATTTCCTCCTGAAGCGATTGCTGGTGGAGAAATCCATCGATGTGATCGCACCAAGCAACGCGTTTGTGCGTGAGCTGGAGGAGACGTGCATAAACGAGCCCGACCTTCGATTCAACATCCCGAAGAACATGGAGGAGTCGAAGGTGAAGTTTGAATACAAGCCGACCTTCACTGCACAATCAAAGCGAAAACAAGAACAGCAAGATGAAGGACACGGCGGACAAGATGCGTTTGGGAAAGCCGATGTCGGTGATCAACGTCTTCGATGGTATTCGGTCACGGAGCTCAGCAAGTTTATCTGCGAACTTTGCGCTAGAGAAATGCAGGTGAGCAAGTCGAAGGTGCTCGGACCAAACTCGAAGTTCAATCCCACTTCTTGCGTGAACTGTTGCGCGAACTGGAATGCGGACACGAACGGTATTGCGAGGTCTATCGAAGGGAAGAAAATGTACACGCGCCTCTTCGCGGAATGCGTGGTAGCAATCCCTGACCTTCAAAACCTCATGGTGGACGTCAACAACATCCAGGCCATGATCACGATTATACGGGAGCTCGCGTATTCTAAACTGAAGAAGGAGCTTTCCCACGTGGGTTTCGTGAGCATGACAGTGGATCAGGCAGCACAGTTCTACAACAACGGTCACGGGAAGCAATTATGTGCATCCCGGGATGTGACCATGTGCAAGAATTCCGAGGGAGTCGAGGAGAGAATGTCCATCTTCATGATAGACAAGGATCTTGGCAATGTGGCCTATTCCTCCTGGATCAAGAGCGTCCTGGGACAAACTTCAAACGAGGAATCCTTGGGAGACGTCGTCGAGATGGTATTGGGGTTCTTTGAGGTGATGTCGTACTTTCAGCACGAACTACCGCTGTGGAAGGATGTATGGAAGATCAAGAGGGAGTTCGAGCAGTCAATCGTACGACACCTCGCCGGGAACGTGACCCACACGACGGGCCAGAACCGAAAGCGGAACAAACCCTCCGCACAACTCGGGGCGCCCACGAAAGAAGTGCTGGACATCATGAACAAGGTCAAGCCCAGACACCCGCGATCCCTGATAACCGAGCCTGCTGCCCAAGGGTCCAAGAGAAGGCAGCGGAGGGCGAAGGTGACGGTCTTGGTCAAGCACCAGACCCGAGCCGAAGCTCCCAGCCCAACGCCGAGAAGGAAGAAAAGAAGCAGCGAGTGATCGACGGGCGGAGAGCGGCGCTAGGATTCCTGGAGTCAATGGAGAAGCGCATGGGAGAAATGGGAATCTGCATGAAGTGCGCGAACCTGGCCCACGACGGCGACTGCAAAGACATTGAGGAGGCTGCTGGGAACAAGAAAGCGATGAAGATGCTCCGTAAGCTACTCAGCAGTGATCCCGTGTCATCGGATGAAGATATGGGGGATACGGAGGAACCGTCCTCATCAACGTCCAAAGAAAGAAAGAGAGGAGGACAAGCAGGGAAAGAAACAATTGAGATGTATAGCTATACCATCAATTTGGTCGAGATGGCTGACACGGCTGAGGGAGGAGAGCTACAATGTGGTGGCATGGACCTCACCTACAACCCGTGCGGGGACAACAGGACATTCAAGAAGACGCTTGAGATGGGGTGTGACACCATTCCGTGCTACATCCCGAAGTATGGCGACGTGAGTGATGTGCACTTGCCATGGGCGTATGCGTCCATCGTCGACCCCAGATACTTTCCCAAAGGTGCCATCCTTGAGCAGGTGGACGTGATGCAGCTTGGCAAGAGTGTCAATTTCTGCGTTGCTCCTTTTGACGGTGCTCCGCTATGCAGGATTGGCGATGATCGCTCGGTATTTGCTACGAAAGACCATGCCGAGGAAGTGCTTTCAGGTGCGACGAAGGTGGATGGGTCGACATTGATGCAGTCATTGACGACCGGAACAACGACATATTCCCACCAAACACCTCGAGAGCGAAACGATGCATGGGCATCATGGAGGTGATCAAGTGGCAGGAATCTGGAAGCAAGAAGTCGAGATTTCAGGTCCTGGCAGCAAGGTTTCCAAGCATCATGAACCCGAACGACACTAGGGCGGCCAGGGAGGAAATGACCAAAGCTGGCATGGATCGGGACGACATCGACAGGATGTTCAACAGATGCGATGGATGGTACAGACCTTGGTGCATCCGAGTCACAACTGGTCACAGTGATTTTGGATTCATGAGCTCATCCGCACTGGCAAATAGGTATTCCGCAAGGATGGGTGATTCTCTCGGAGGAGCGTTCCGCGTGACGTATGTGGAAAATCTGCCAAGCATCGTACGCTGTGGGGGAGTCCCCGGCGGAATCGATGGCGGTAACAGGCTAGCACTGCACTTTGGAGCATTTGCCCCATGGGATGAGATGAACGTGGCAAGGAAGGTGACGCTACGGAACGTAAGGAAGGGGGATCCGATTGCGATCATCTACATTCCCAGTGCAACCCTCGCGCGGTATGGAGCTGGAGTCGCGGCAAATGGGACATTCATGGTCTTTGACGTGATCCCGTTCTATGAGGTCAAGTCCATTTGGATTGGCAAAAGCAACGGAGGGAAACGCCTGGAGTACGTTGATGTCAAGAGAGCGTGCTCGAAGTGTGTGGAGAACGAGATCTGCCCTGGCTTCGTCAACTCATCCCAAGAGTCGGCTGCGATGTTCCTCCAGAACGTCACAAAGATCAGCGAGAGGATGCCTGAGACCGAGACAGGTGCCGATAATCTGCACTACATCATAGACATGGTTGATCGTGCGTGCGAACTCTATCGGAACAACAAGATGGAGGAGTTCAATGCGCAGGTCAACGAGGTCAGGGACGAAATCAGCAAAGTCGTCATCCTGAATGATGAGACATGGGAAGGACTGAGGTGCCGGATATGTCCGTCATGTGCGACCGCGATCCCCACCTGCTTCTGCTTATGCCTGGAATGTGAGGCGCAACTGATCTCCACCGGGAGGTACTACGTCCACATCAACTCCGACGATGAGGAGGACAACCAAAACCCCAACGTCTCGGGAGACGCCAGGCGCGCACAGGAAGAAGCCAACCACGATGCGGCGGCACAGGAGGATGATGACGAAGCGGAGGAAGTTCCGGGAGAAGAAGACGACATGGACACGCAAGGATATACATCCGGATATGCGTCAGAAGAGGATGACAGCGGTTGGTATTACCGCGACACTGATCTGACGTCACGGGATATCATAAATTCCCAGCGGATGGCGATTTGCCTTGACGAGCCGCGTGAGGCTCAGTACATGGCAGGGTTTATCGCACTCCAGATGTCCAAGATGTGGGGGATGTTCGAGGGTGGTGAGGAGAGAACGATGAATGCCACGCTCGAGGGGAGGGCGGGCTGCCCTTACCACAATGACTTCAAGAGATACCCCAACATCACCGAGCACGATCAGGAAGGTATACTTTTGCCATCAACAGCACTGAAGATTTCTCAATCGGAGAATGTTCGGACAAGAGTCTTCCGATCGGTTGAGGAGCGTGAAGAATATATTCGTATGATGGTGTGCAAATGCGAGGGACTATATACATTCTACAAGCTGTGGATTGCAGCGAGAATCCTCGATGTCACCAAGGACGAAATGAAGCTCCTGGTCAAGGACCGAGTGCGCCCGGTGGGTGATATTATTCTCAGATGCTTTTCACTGGCTTTCAACTGTAAGTATATATCATTCGTGAGGGATGGCCTGAACCTTGGCAAATATGGTTGCGGTCAACGTGAGCGCCATCATCTCGGCCGTCGACCCGAACAAGTGCGACACACCTCTACTGGATTGGTGCCTTCGGAAAGGGCACTGGCTACCAGAGGATTACAACAAGAAGTGTGTCCGGGCGCGAGAAGCCCAGAAGAACTTGGACGAGGAGTTCCGTCGACGCACTCACAGACTGTCCATTGGGGACAGGTATGCGTAGTGAAGATGCTGATCGCGGCACGATGTGGGTTAGTCCCCATCCGTTGCTTGCATCTCATCGACACCATTGCGACGGAATGACTTTATGTCATGATATAAATTCATGTGTCCAAGATGAATGGATGTGTATATGGTTACATATTCCGACGACTATGACATTCTGGATATTCATGGATGGAACTATTACCTCATGGATGATATCCTTTTCATTATTTATGTATTGCCCATGGTATCTGGAATGGCTGTCAGCAGCCGTAGGTTGCGAAGACTGGGTTGTCAGCCGGCGCTTTGCAGTTTTCCAGGGTGCGGAGAGCAAGTGTCGGACCATAGATGATTTCAAGGAAAGCGGCATCAACAGTTGCTTCACCGTTCAATCTCACCTGACCCTGCAGGATTTGGACGTGGTGGCAACAATGGTTCGTTGAGTCGGGGAGTGTCTCTGCGCTGGTCAGGTGTGCTTCGAGCTCACGGATGGCACAATCTTGGAGGGGCGTGTTCACCCCGACTGGCACAATGCTGAGGTGCTAGGTAGGGGCGTGGATTTATCCAAGGCATATAAGCAGGTTCCGGTCCATCCTTCATCGCTACCCTTCACGGTTCTGGCAGTGGAGGATCCAACCACAGGAGCTTGGAATTTCTTCACGACGAACTCGACTCCTTTTGGATCGTCTGCGTCCGTATATTCTTTTAACCGAATCTCGCGAAGCATATGGTACTTGCTTGTCGTCAAATTGGGCGTGATGACCACAGTTTATTATGACGACTTTCCTATGCTGGAATCTCAACCAGTCTGTGAGGCAACAGCCAAGGCAGTTGGGGCGTTGCTTGACCTTCTTGGGTGGAGACACGCCACAACTGGGCCTAAGGCCACTCCTTTCTCAACGACTTTTTCAGTGTTGGGAGCCGAGTTTGATTTGGCAAATCTGGGACGTGGAGAGTTCAAGATCAGCAACAAGCCAGGCCGAGTTGAGAAGCTCATCAGCAGCTTGGACCGCATCCGCGATCAAGGGACTCTTGACAAACATGAAGCTGCTTCCTTGCATGGTGCCTTGAATTTTGCCACCGGATTCTTTCTTGGTGAGCAGCTGCGTCATGTAGCCAGATTCATGCTCCAGTTTTCGGCCACGTCCACCCAGAAGGGCGTCACGGACTTGTGTTCCTATCTTGCCTCCTTGCTGCAGCAATCCAAGCCTCGATCGGTGTATTGCAGTCCGCCCGAACCTCCCTGCTTAGTGTTCTCAGATGCGGCCTGGGAAAATGAACAAGCAGGAGCGGGCGGGCTCTTCTACGACCCTTGAACGCGTGAGTGCGAGGTTTTCCAGTGCACTGTTCCGAAATCATGCATCAGCCAGTGGTTAGGCGAGGTCGGATCCCAAATCATCAGTCAGTTGGAGCTTTTCACCGCGTTAATGGCCCGCTGCCACTACCGTGACCGTTTGATTGGCAGACGCGCCCTCTTTTTCGTGGACAACAAAGCCGCGCGCTTCGGGCTGATAAAAGCCAGCAGTCCGTCGGTCACAATGCTTCACTTGATCAGCTTATTTCACGAGGAAGACCTTGATAGCCACAGCTACTGGTGGGTCGAACGGGTCCAGTCCGATGCCACTGCTCCATCCCGGGGCATCGTGGCCACCTTCGCCTCAGCAACTTGAGAGGCTTGCTCCTTGGCAATTGCCATTTGCAAGGGGCCCAATCAGAGCTTCAGGGGGAGGGGGAGAGTGTCCGAAGCGTCGCAGACTTGCATGTATGCCTGAGCCAAGCAGCAAACCGTGTGCTGCTTTTCGGAGCCAGGGTTTGCAAATCTTTCTGCATCATCTTTTTCATTTGGACATGCCTGGATCGTACCCCCGTGCTGAGACACCAAAAGAAAAGGGAGTGCGACATTCGTTTGGAGCGTTTTAAATATCTAAATCCCTTTTGCGGATTCTTTTGAATCCGAGCATTTTGCCGTCGCTGCATTTATTTGTGCGTTGCATGCGTGAAGCCACTCATAAGCCTCCGGCCCATGCGCAGACCGCATTGCCACATTCCACGTTTGTGCTTTCAGCACTAGGCTCGGTCCCCTTATTTGGCTCAAGACGATACACTTCAACTTGTTGATGGATTTGTCTTTGGCCAAAAAGGGCAGCGACCTCTCTGGGGTGCCCTAGTCATATCTAATCATAATTGTTTCACAAAGAGGGAGCGGGCCGAGTCTAGGTTGTGGCGCCTTTGATTTGCAGCGTGACCTCTTTTTGGTCAACCAACACATCTGATCCTCTGTACCGCACGCAGAGGTTCGTGCGTGGCAAACAATAAGTGGTCATGGCGTTGGAACCATGTCATGACTTTGCATTGTGTGACTTGTCATACTTGCATTGTTTTTTTTTGAACACCGTTCTTTCAAACAGACCAATCCCTCATGTGGATTGTTTGAGCCGGAAGCACGTTGGCTCAGCAACCTAGGGTGTGGAGGGCGGGTGCCGTTTTTCAAGATTTTCCAGCGTGTGGATTTTCTTGCCCACCCACTCCACCCAAATCCACACTGGGGGGGAGAGTGTCCGAAGCGTCGCAGACTTGCAAACATGTATGCCTGAGCCAAGCAGCAAACCGTGTGCTGCTTTTCGGAGCCAGGTTTTGCAAATCTTTCTGCATCATCTTTTTCATTTGGACATGCCTGGATCGTACCCCCGTGCTGAGACACCAAAAGAAAAGGGAGTGCGACATTCGTTTGGAGCGCTTTAAATATCTAAATCCCTTTTGCGGATTCTTTTCGCTCTCAGAAATCAACAGGAAAAGCAGGGAAAAGTACCACAAACAGAAAGAACAACAAAATATAAACTCATCCGATAATGGTGATAAGGAAACTCAGGAAACTATTAAACAAATGATGAAAAATTAGTATTTAAAGAGTAGATTTAACATAATTTAAACATTTAGTTTTAAAAGTTTTATTTTATAGTCTTGAGCCAAATAAGGGGACCGAGCCTACTGCTGAAAGCACAAACATGGAATGTGGCAATGCGGTCTGCGCATGGGCCGGAGGCTTATGAGTGGCTTCACGCATGCAACGCACAAATAAATGCAGCGACGGCAAAATGCTCGGATTCAATACGCGAATCCGGAAGTTTGCTCTATGATTAAAATTAAAATCTATGATAAATATATAATGTATAAATGTCATAAACGAAATAATTTAAAAAATGAAGGTAAAGTATTTTTACAACCCTCACAAATTAAATATAGCCCATTTGATCTAAAAGATACAGAGTATCTAAAACACCTACATGAACAAATGAAATTAAGAAATTCACAAGAAGCATCAGTATCATTAAGGAAAAAGATTGACGAAGGAAACAAGAGAGCAAACTATGTAAATGAGCTGGATAGAATGATGGGCGAATTATATCGTCCTAACTTACCACACGCAACAAAAGAACATTTAAATAAATGGTATGAAGATACAAAAAAGTTAATATTTACTTAAAATATATTGATATAGATTAATAATATTTTTCAAAAAATACTATTAACAATAACATCTTATTATTAATAATATGTTTCACAAAAATATTATTAACAATATTTTCTAATTAATATTATATCAATATGGCAACTACAGCAAGTTTAGAATTAGTAAATCCATATGCAAAATTTGGATTGAAACGACGACCTACTTATGAAGTGTCAAGAGACGGCAAGGTGACGTCCCGTGGGACGCTGTACACCGAACCCTCCAGCTGTAATACCAACCACGTAGAAAGGTGTATACGGTCAAAGCCGTTATAGCCGAACCCGTGTAAACGTTGTAAGGGAGAAGGAATAATAGTTACAACAGTGGTCCTGACAAATGCAGCGCAAGCGAAGTGTTTTCCGCTCTCAATGCCGATCACGTGTGAACGCAGCTACACATAAGATCTTGAACCTCAATGTGTCTTGAGCCAAATGGCGATCAATGGAACCTGGTAAGCAACACAAACACGGACCTCAGAACTGCTTCCCAATTTAGGCACGGGGCCAGGAGGGTTTTAACATCCCCCATTTGGGTCGCATTGTTCATCATGCGGTCCAAACACCACAAAACGTTCCACTGGCCACGGCTTCAGCTACGAAACTGTGTCGTGCACTCTTTCACTCGCTATCGCTACACCGTTCATTCATTGTGAAACATGCCGGGTTCGATTGAATATGAAACGTGAAACATGCATGCGCAAATCGTAGCGCATTCCCATATGCAGGTGTAATATATACACTATCGTCACGTCATTTGACAACCATTGAACATCCCAGCTGCCGCATTTGCGCATCGCGCAGCCGTCATCCATAGGAAATGGGTTGGCCATAGAAGCTCAATAGAAGCGCCTGCTCGTAAGCAATCTGCATATTACCGGCAAAGAAATATCGGTGAGCAATCAATGCAAATCATAGCCATTCCAGGTACCATGAACAATATATATAATGAAAAGGAATCATCCATGAGGTAATAGTTCCATCCATGAATATCCGGAATGTCATAGTCGTCGGAATATGTAAACGTATACATATCCATTCATCTTGGACGCATGAAATCATATCATGATGTAAAGTCGTTCCATCGCAATGATGTTGATGAGACGCAAGCAACGGATGGGGACTAACCCACATCGTGCCGCAATCAACATCTGCATCACGCATACCTGTCCCCAATGGACAGTCGGTGAGTGCGTCGACGGAACTCCTCGTCCAAATTCTTTTGGGCTTCTCGCGCCCGGACACACTTCTTGTTATGATCCTCTGGTATCCAATGCCCTTTTCGGAGGCACCAATCCAGCAGAGGTGTGTCGCATTTATTCGGATCGATGGCCGCAATAATGGCGCTCACATTGACCGAATAACCATATTTGCCAAGGTTCAGGCCATCCCTCACGAACGATATATACTTACAGTTGAAAGCCAGCGAAAAGCATCTGTAAATAATATCACCCACCGGGTGCACGCGGTCCTTGGCCAGGAGCTTCATTTCGTCCTTGGTGACGTCGAGGATTCTCGCTGCAATCCACAGCTTGTAGAATGTGTATAATCCCTCGCACTTGCACACCATCATACGAATGTAATCTTCACGCTCCTCAGCCAACCGGAAGACCCTTGTCCGAACATTCTCGGATTGAGAAATCTTCAGTGCCGTTGATGGTAAAAGGATCCCTTCCTGATCATGCTCAGTCATGTTGGGGTACCTCTTGAAGTCGTTGTTGTAAGGGCAGCCCGGCCTCCCCTCGAGTCCGGCATTCAACGTTCTCTCCTCACCACCTTCGAACATCCCCCACATCTTCGACATCTGCAGTGCGATGAATCCCGCCATGTATTGAGCCTCGCGCGGCTCATCAAGGCAAATCGCCATCCGCTGGGAATTTATGATATCCCGTGATGTCAAATCAGTGTCGCGGTACTGCCAACCGCCATCTTCCTCCTCAGACACGTAGCCGGATGTATATCCTTGCGTGTCCATGTTGTCTTCTTCAGGAACTTCCTCCGCCTCGTCATCATCCTCCTGTGCTGCCGCATCATGGTTGGCTTCTTCTTGTGCGCGCCTGGCATAATGCGAGACATTGGGCTTTTGATTGTCCTCATCGTCGCCGGAATTGATGTGGATGTAGAACCTCCCGGTGGAGATCAGTTGCGCTCCACATTCCAGGCATAAGCAGAAGCATGTGGGGATTGCGGTCGCGCATGACGGACATATCCGGCACCTCAGTCCTTCCCATGTCTCGTCATTCAGGATGACGACTTTGCTGACCTCGTCCCTGACCTCGTTGGTCTGCGCATCGAACTCCTCCATCTTGTTGTCTCGATAAAGTTCGCACGCACGATCGACCATGTCTTTGATGTAGTGCAGATTATCGGCACCTGCCTCGGTCTCAGGCATCCTCTCGTTGATCTTTGCGACGTTCTGGAGGAACATCGCAGCCGACTCTTGGGATGAGTTGACGAAACCAGGACAGATCTCGTTCTCCACACATTTCGAGTACGCTCTCTTGATGTCGCCGTACTCCAGGCGTTTCCCTCCGTTGCTTTTGCCAATCCAAATGGACTTGACCTCATAGAACGGGATCACGTCAAAGACCATGAATGTCCCATTTGCCGCGACTCCAGCTCCATACCGCGCGAGGGTTGCACTGGGAATGTAGATGATCGCAATCGGATCCCCCGTCCTTACGTTCCGTAGCGTCACCTTCGTCGCTACGTTCATCTCATCCCATGGAGCAAATGCTCCGAAGTGCAGCGCTAGCCTGTTTCCGCCATCGATTCCGCCGGGGACTAGCCCACAGCGTACGATGCTTGGCAGGTTTTCCACATATGTCACATGGAATGCTCCTCCGAGAGAATCACCCATGTTCACGGAATACCTATTTGCCAGTGCGGATGAGCTCATGAATCCAAAATCACTGTGACCAGTTGTGACTCGGATGCACCAAGGCCTGTACCATCCATCGCATCTGTTGAACATCCTGTCGATGTCATCCCGATCCAGGCCAGCCTTGGTCATCTCCTCCCTGGCCGCCCTCGTGTCATTCGCGTTCATGATGCTTGGAAACCTTGCTGCCAGGACCTGAAATCTCGATTTCTTATGTCCGGACTCCTGCCATTTGATCACTTCCATGATGCCCATGTATCGTTTTGCTCTCGAGGTTGTAGGTGGGAATATGTCGTTGTTCCGGTCGTCAATGACTGCATCAATGTCGACCCATCCACCTTCGTCGCATCTGAAAACACTTCCTCGGCAATTGCCGATTTTGTGCCGAAGGACTCTGCATAGGTTGTGAGATAGCTGGTTTGCTTGATCTTTCGTAGCAAATACCGAGCGATCATCGCCAATCCTGCATAGTGGAGCACCGTCAAAAGGAGCAACGCAGAAATCGACGCTCTTGCCAAGCTGCATCACATCCACCTGCTCAAGGTTTGTTTATTGGTTTTATTATTGGAACATCTGACATAATAAAATAATATTAAAGTTATCTAGAAAATATTTTATATTTATTATTTTATATGAATAGAAGCTAT
Source organism: Effrenium voratum (assembly GCA_963377175.1). Classification (NCBI taxonomy): domain Eukaryota; class Dinophyceae; order Suessiales; family Symbiodiniaceae; genus Effrenium; species Effrenium voratum. The sequence continues at coordinate 904,958 of CAUJNA010002447.1, read as the reverse complement.
TCAGATTATATTGATATAATAGATGAAGTAGAGAATATAGAACAAGTTGTTATAACTGATAATAGATGTAAAAAATATGTTATTTTATTTTAGAACTAGTTAAGTTTGTGATACAATATATCAAAAATAAAAATGTAAATATTAATATAAATGGGAAGAAAGAAAAAGAATAAGACTGAACCAGTTGTTTCTTCAACTGATGAAGAAAAAGAAGAAGTTGTTAAAGAAACATCAGTTATTGAGTTTGCTTGTCCAATGTGTAAAAAGATGTTCGAAGGAAGTTTAGAAGTCTAACTTCCGACAATATCGACAACTCAAGCAGAGCAGTGCAGAGCGAGAGATAGAGAGAGAGAGAGAGAGAAGAAGAGATGAAGAAGCGATGAAGAAAGATGAAGAAGCGATGAAGAAAGATGAAGCATGGTGTGCGAAATGTTAGAAAGGTCGCGAAATGCTGTATTTTTCAATGTTTTGAGCCTCCAGACGGCCCAGAAGTTACTTCGGTAAAGCGGCGGGTGCGGAGCCTTTGGTCGGAATTGCTGGCAAAAAATCGCACGCGGCCTGCGCGCGGTGCACATTTGGAAGTCAAAATCGTAAAAACACTACATGCTCGGGCTACTTTTGGAAGCTCCAACTTTCAAAAATCGCACGCGGCCTGCGCGCGGTGCACATTTGGAAGTCAAAATCGTAAAAACCTGAGAGGGTCGGGCTACTTTTGGAAGCTCCAACTTTCAAAAATCGCACGCGGCCTGCGCGCGGTGCGCGTTTTTAAGATGCAATGTAGCTTGACAGCGGTAAAACGCATTGGAATGGCAACGCGCAAGGCTTTTATCTAACTTGGAAAAATGCGTGGCGCCTGCGCGCGGTGCGCGTTTTTTAAGATGCAATGTAGCTTGACAGTGGTAAAACACATTGGAATGGCAACGCGCAAGGCTTTCATCCAATTTGGAAAAAATGCGTGGCGCTTGCGCGCGGTGCGCATTTCTAAGATGGAATGCAGCTTGGCAGTGGTAAAACGCATTGGAATGGCAACGCGCAAGGCATCCTACGCTGCCCTGTTGAGTTAGTCGCGCTCTAGATAGATAGACAGACAGACAGATAGATAGATAGATAGATAGATAGAAAGCTGGAAAGATAGAGAGACAAGTAGACAGATAGATAGAGAGGTAGACAGGCAGATAGATAGGTAGATAGACAGATAGATAGATAGATAGGGAGGTAATGTCGCTGTGACCGTGTGGCGTTTCGGCTCTGTCTTGTCAGTTGCGCCGCGTATGTCATGTTTGTTCAATGTCCCGGTTTTCGTCACCAGCATCACTAGCATCACCACCACCACTGTTCATGTTTGTTCATGTCCCGGCTTCAATCGCGGAGCGGCAACTCACATCACCACCACCACTACCACCACTACACTTTCACCAGCACTCCCACCAGCACCACACACAGGCCGAGAACATGTTAATGTTCTAGTTTGTTGTTTGTCACCAGCCGACCTACCAGCATCACGCTCAGGCGGACAACCTCTTGATGTTTTTTTTTAGTTTGTGTTCCCACAGAACGCATATACTTCCACAGACACATGCCAGTGACATCGTTTCCTTGTGTATCCCGCACGGTGGAGCGCGTCTTTTCTGACCGCTCCGGACGCCATGGCAGACGCATTTGATAAGACGGTGGCGTTTTTGGCAGCCTACTCGCAGGAGCTTGTGCAAATGAAGAAGCCGACGCTTACAGCTTTGCTCAACAGCAAGCGGCGCAGTCAGGTACCAGAGTGGGAGCGAGCCAGAAATTTCTGCAGACGAAAACTTTCAAGCTTGGAGCCAGCTCAGCAGCAGATTTTGGAAGACTGGGAGTTTGTGCTTTGTGACAAGTCCACGTTGGAGGCTGCGCCTTTTCTGGCCGGCCTTCAACGCTGCTTTTGCCGCGTGGAGGCATTTTTGACAGAGACGGCAGAGGCGATAAGATACTCAAGCAAGCCAAGCTTGCTGGCAGCTTTGCAGAGTCGACACATGCAGGAATTTCAAATGTCGAGCTTTTGCCGTGTTTTCCTGCTGCGCTATAGCGACCGCTTGGCGTCTGCGGAAAAGGATTTTTTGCTTGCAAAGGAAGCTGAGTTGTGTCAAGTGAGTGCTGCGGCAAAAGAAGCTGCAGCATCGCGTCGTGCTCCTGCCTTTGTCGAAGTGCAAGCCTTCTTCGCTCAGAATGCTGTTGAAATTGCTCAGCTACAGAAGCAAAGCTTGTCAGCTGTTGTCAGCAGCAACCGCGCGAATTCCGACACACGTTGGAAGCAAGCTAAGAATTTCTTCGACAGGCACGTGGCATTGTTGAATGCCGACCAGAAAGAGCATTTAGAAGACTGGGAGTTTGTGCTTTGTGACAAGTCCAAGTTGGAGGCTGCGCCTTTTCTGGCCGGCCTTCAACGAAGCTTTGCAAGGCTGAGTGCTTTTGTCCAAGCTTACTCTGCCGTGCTGCGAGCTCAAGAAAAGAGCTCCCTGGTGAAGGCATTGCAAAGCCTTGACCAGGGAGCTGATGTAAGCTCTTCCTTTTGTGCTATGTTTCTCAAAAGATACAGACAGCATCTGTCGCCGGAGCAAGAAGCACTCGTGCAAGGCTGGGAGCGTGACTTGTGTGTCTCCGAAACCGCTCTGGTCGAAAAGTTTTTGACTATGCTTCAGCAAAGAAAGGCCGAGCTGCAGGCACTGCGAGCTACTTGTGCCGAGGAGCTGTTCAGCGGCCATGGCAAGAAAGCCGATGATGATTTTCGCTTCGGCTATGATTTCCTCCGGAGAACTTGGTGCCATCTGTCCCTGGTGGACCAAGAGCGTGTTCGCAGGGCGCTGCAGCCGCTTCTCATCGAAGTGGAACACATGCCATTAAAGGCATGGCATGAGCCAAAGCTGCACGCCAGTGAGACAGTTTTAGGGGACCACTTGCCGCGGCCTCGGCTGCCAAAGAGCTTACGGCAGTTGTACGGCAACAGCATGGACGCCGAAGCCCGCATAATGCCGTTTTTCCACCGTGTGCATGAGGTGGACTCCTACATGCTGAGCATGGAGTTTCAGGACTGCCATTACTGCAAGGAAGGCTGGTTCGGCATTGCCGCAGGCAAAGGCAAGAGTGGCCTGCCCGGAGGCTTCGAGACCCAAGCGTTTCAGAAGACCAACTTCTGTCGGGCACCTGAGGCCGATTGGCTGGAAGCCGGCAAGCCAATCTGTGAGAACTGCTTGCACGAAGCCAAGGAACGTGCCAAGGCGATGTTGCCCAAGGAGCCGTTCCGCTTGACGGCGGCCAACCACGCAGATCCGGGAGAGACTCTCCCGGAGATCGATGCCCTGACTTTCTTCGAGGAAGAGATCCTGTCCCCGATCCAGCACTTGGTGCGGATCTTTACGCTGTACGGCACGGGCCAGTGTGAGCTGCGAGGCCACGTGGGCAACCTTTTTCAAAACGGCCCGCAGTTCGTGCGAGACATTCCTGCTGCAGTTGGAGACATGAAAATGCTCCTGATACGCCGCTGCAGCAAGGATGTGCACAGGAAGCAGCGAGTACCTTTTCTGGTCTCGCGCCGGCGTCTCGAGCGTGCCCTGAACCGACTGTGCCGGCCAGTCGAAGATGGAGGCTCCGCGGCGTTGCGCCCGGGTGGCCTGACTCCCGAAGGATACTGCGGCTTCGTGAACCGTGCAAACTTGGAGCAGTACTCCAACACTGAAGAGGGAGCAGAGCCTGAGGGCTTGGAGGTGCAGGAAGTGCAGCAGCAGATCTGGCCCCAGATCGAAAAGAGGCTCTTTGCGATGTGGATTTCCAGCACTTTGTCTTTGCAGCTGGCCTCGCAAGTACGAGCTTTGCACGAGCCGCCAGAGAGCGTCAGTGATGCTGACCGCATGGAGAAAACTTGGTGTAGCTTGAGACAAAAGCTCGACGAGCTGGACTTTGCAGCTGTCGGTGGCCCAGATGAGTTGGTCACCTCGACTCTCGTGGGGTACTTAGTCTCGCAGCAGCGGTGCGTCTTTTCTGACCGCCCTTTGACAGACCAGCCAAGCATGGGACACGACCAAGTTGAGCAAATTTTGCACGATGAGTTGACAGCCGTGCAAGAGCTGTCGGCCTGGGAGGAGCAGCCGCTGACTCCCGAAGGCTTTTGGTCTCCCGAAGACTTGGCGGGGCAGCAAACGCAGCAAGAGATGCAAGAGGATCTTTGGAATGCCTTGGGCGATGCACATCGCTCAGATGTGCTGGCCTCAGCCAGTCTTCAGCGCCACGGCGCAGGTCGTGTGGCAGGCCTGCCCATTGTGGATCCCCCCACAGTGCTGTCTCGCAACGTGCTCATCCGTGAGGATCACCCGTACTACATCGCAGGGTTCCTCAAACTCTTTCCGCTGGGACAGGGGGACTACTGGGCCCATGTTCAGGAGCGAGCGGAGAACCAGCAGCCGCTCTCTTTCTGGGAGTGGATCAAACACATGCTGCTGCGAGCCGACGGTCGCTTCCAAACGCACCCGCGCTTTTACTTTTTTGCCTTGAACACGGCCCTGCGTAATAAGGCACTACGCTCAAGAACTTACTTTGTGAAGCGCCAAATCGGCCTGAACACGAGTGCTTCGTACACCAACGAAGAGTTGATGAAGATGGGGAAAGCTCAGTTCACAAAGGTGATTGCTGCTTTCGAGCAAGCCATGATTGGCTCGGCGCAAGAGAAGCTGCAGCAGAGGAGCGATCTTGAAGCTTTGGTAGAGCAGATTGAACAAGAGACGCTCGAGCAGAAGGCAGAGCAAGTTTTGGAGGTGTGGCGCACAGCTGTCAGCGCCGAGAAAGAGGCATTGGCGCCTGACTCACCTGTGCAGCAGGCACTGAAGGAGCAATGCGTGGCTGCAGAGCATGCACTTGAGGCTGTTTTGGGAGCTTCCGCCGTGACCGAGACTGCGTCTGCGCGTGTCTTTTCTGACCGCGTCGGCGACACAGCGCGCGTCTTTTCTGACCGCGCTGTGGATGCGTCTGCGCGTGTGTTTTCTGACCGTGTGGGCGACGCAGCGCGCGTCTTTCCTGACCGCGCCGTGACTGCGTCTACGCGCGTTTTTTCTGACCGCGTGGGCGACGCAGCGCGCGTCCTTTCTAACCGCGCTGTGGATGCAGCTGCAGCCGAAGACCCAGAGCTGCGTGCCTTGTTGGAAAAGCTTCAGAACTCGCTGAGTTGCTTGCAAGCAGGGGGAGAAATTCCTTGCCACTTCACGACCTTGACGACTGCCATCTACCACTGGCAGGACTTAGCGCAAATTTTGCAAAAGTACGACGCCGCCGTGACTCGGCGACGCCATGGTCGCTCCGACCCACTAGAGCCGGCAGAAAGGAAGCTGTCCCTGGACAGACGCTTGGTGTTGAAATATCCAGGGGTGGTAGCATGGTACACCGGCTACAAGATGGAACTCTTCTACAAGCATGTCTTGAAGTACGAAGATGGAGAAGGCGTCTTCGAGTGGGGTGCCGGCGGCATCATGCACTTGCATTCCATCAATTTTGGCGCGCAGATGCCACGCGTGGACCCTGCAAGGGAGGAGTGGCGTTTGCCTAGTTCCGAGAGCGTGCGCACTGCTGAAGAATTTGCCCGTGTGCACGAGGAATATGTCACGGACTGGAGCTTCGGCAAAGCGGAGAAATGGTCTCAGCAGGACATTGAAAATGCTCCTGCCCGCAAAACGGCCGCAGACTCCCCCTTGCACTCGGATGCAGAGTCTGACGGATCCGAAGACTTGGAGCTATCCCGTGTCAAGGAGACTGCGCAGCCTGCGCGCAAGCGTGCGCGTTTGCAACCAGAAGCTGCGCCAGCAGCATCCCAGCAGGAGCCTCCTGGTGCGCCTTTTCTGGCCGCCAGGGAGCAGTTTTCCCAGCAAGCCTTGCCAGTGGATGCAGATTTTGCACGAGTGTTTCCTAGTCCCACTCGCATGGCGTACGTGAAAGACGGTGCCGGAAAGCGAAAAATTGTTCATTTGACTTGCCAAGAAAAGGCACTGTTGCAAGATTTGGAGGCACTTTTGGCACAAGCAGAGTGGCACCCCTGCCGCATAGGCACAGAGCAAAAGGCATTGCTCATGACCAACAATTGCCAGCTGGTCAGACGCGTGCGTCGAAAGTGGTATCGCAAACTTTGCAACATGCACGACCGACACAGTGGCCACGGTGTGGAGGTACCTCCGGTGTATGTGGAGGTGGCCATGGAGCAGGCAGCAGGGCAGCTTGAAGGCGACACTGGTCGGAGACTTATCTCAGAAGAAGTCTTTGACCTTGCTGTAGGCAGCTTGAACTTGTTCCAGCAGCCCTTGCGCCAAGATGTTCGCGCCAGGATTGGCGAGTATGATGTGTTTTGCATGCAAGAGGTGACGCCATGATGTTCGCACAGTGTGGAACTTGGTGAACGGCTTGCGTGGCAAGATCGTCGGAGTTGTCCGGCATGCAGCGGCGCCCGTCTTTTCTGACGGCGCAGCAGGTCAGCAAGCAGCTCAAGCGAAATCACGGAACGCAGCAGAGGTCGGAGGCTGCTCAGCATCAAGCTTGAAATATTTGATTGTGGACTTTCCGGGCTACCTTGGGCCATGCATGGTAGAAGGCCATCCAACATACGTGTGCATTGGGCTGCAACGCGTTCGACATGAGCGCATGCCCATGCTCTACCGCGAGCAGTTCCCGCTGGTATTGAGCTATGGCATGACAGTGCGCAAAAGCCAAGGATTGACGTTGTCCGATGGCTGTGTGTTCGATATGGCGCACGAGCCTACTTGGCAGCCGTTTCGCACGGTGCCTGGCTTGGCCTTTGTTGGGCTGTCACGCGTGACCGATTTCAGGCACATGGCGTTTCGCCACGTGCCTGACTACTGGGTGTTTCGTGCCGTTGCAGAGACCGCCTTGTTTCGGTACCGCTCCACTTTAGAGGCACAGCTGGACAAAAAGCACGATGAGACTGCTGGACGCCATTTCTTTGGCAAAGCCTCCTTGCAAGATGACCTCGAGCGTCACAGAAAGTGGTCGGAAGCAAAAACTGGAGCCCCATTGAGCGAGGCTGAGCTGGCAGACCTCACTCAAATGCTGTCCCTCCGTGGCGTGCTGCCAGACCCTGGCTACACGGACAAGCCACAACGTTTGCCGGCCAGCAAACTCGGCGGCGGCCGCAACAAGCGTCGCACCATGCGCGACGAAGTCGCTGCGGGAGAAGACGAAGACGGAATGCCGCACGAGGATGATGATGCTTTGACTCCAGATCAGCTGCAGCAGATAAAGGAGGAGGCAGAGCATCGTCAGATTCTTGCTGAGTTCTATGAAGAGCTGGATGCACAGAACTCGACATACCTGACGCGAGAAGAAATGGGCATCAGCCCCGAAGACTGCGTGAGGGATTATCTATTGCTTCAAAGACTGTGTCTTTTCTGACCGGTTTTGGCAAGCCAGTGGTAGCGCCTAGCATTGAGTGGGCATTTTTGGCACGCTTTGGCAAGCAGATGGTGTGCACGAGCAGCAAGCTGCGCAGCGGGCGCAGGGTACTTTGAGGGGAGGCATCTACAGGAATCTAGACGCCAAGAGTGCCACAGAATCTAGACGCCAAGTAGTGGCACTGCAGAGTCGTAGCGTAGACAAGCTCGTCGTGGATCATTTAGACATTGGTAGTAAGATGATCATTGGTGTTTCCTGGTCGCAGTTGAAGCTTTGGTAATGATCCACATTACGTGAGCTTTCCTTGGGAGCAATTGAAAACGAAGAATCACTTGGTTGGTTCATGGTACGGTTAGTTCTTTTTGTCTGGTATACTGGCCCCTGGTACCAAGCCGGCTCCACCGCTGTCAACTCAGACTCCCACACGTGGAGTCACGGGATGAGGGTGGGCGGGTTGACATGTGGAGACCCCTTGTTACATTGGTTTCTTGTTTGTTGCTTTGTGTACGGTACGGTTTGTTCAACGGACACAGATTCCTTCGTTTTCATCAGGTCACGTGCGTCTTTTCTGACCACGTGAGTTGGTGCTGCGTGTATACTTCATCTGACAGATGGCAAAAAAAACAATGCAGACGTTCGCGATGCCGTGAGTTGTGTCCTGGCTACGGTTTTTTGGGAGTGATGTGCGAGGGAGCTGGAGTGATCGCGACGACCATGATAGATATCAGGCAACAGAGGCGAAGGCAAGCTTGGGGTTTTTACAGCATGTTTTTCCGTGTTTCATTGTCGACACCTGCGTTTGTCAACACAACACAGAACAGAGTTGTCTCTTATCCGCAGCTGGTTATGCATGAGCTAAATATGGCTGCAACATTGCAACATCATGACAGCAAGCGCTGACACAGCTTCATCACAAGCCCAGGCACCGACACAGCATCACCGCAACAAAGCAGGGAAATCACAGCTTTTTTTTCTTCTAGCAGCGCATTTTCTGCCCGCTGTGCCATGGCTGCCTCAGATGCGCAGTGGTACCGCTTGGAGGGAGACTTGCTTCAGAGGCTGAAAGGCCGCTATGAAGCGGCGCTGGAAGTGCCGCAGCGCAGAGAGGCGAGCGAGTGCTGCTGCTACCATCGCACACGGGACTTTTGGTATTCCAAGCCGGGGGAGACCGAGTTTCAGATGAGCCAAGTTTGTGAGTACTGCTTCGATGTCTTGACTCAGGAAGTTCCAACTGCGCAGCGGCAGAGGCAGTGCGCGCGCTTGACGCTCGAGGGCCACGAGGTTGCAGCCCAGTGGCTTACGTGGCGGAAGTGCAAGCTCAGCGCCGCTTTGTCGGAGGAGGACATGCGGCGCTCGGCGTCCTTGGCCGTGGGCAAAACTGCTTTGCCCAAAGCGCTCACTTGAAGCCGCGTGCAAACAACGCGCCTTTTCTGGCCGTTTTGCGCGCCGGGAGAGAGGCAGCTCGTCGTGTGTCTTTTCTGACCGCGTGAGCTGGTGATACGTGTAGTTAGGCGTCAAGCCACTGCCAAGCACTGCGAATGCACAGCTCAGATCGCCCGAGACGTGATCTGTGAACAGCGGCATCACCTCACTGGAAAAAGCACTGGGTGCGCGGAAACAGTGTTTTTTTCTGAGCCCCTTTTTTTTCAAAAAGATAAGTGGTACGTATTATCGTGCTTAATAGTATGACTTCAAGATGGGTGCCAGGTGAGTACTTTGACTTCCGAAGGCGGTCACGGTGATGCCATGAGAGCTTTGCGCACTGGGAGGGGAGCAAAGGAAACATAGGCTTGTTTTGGTATCGAGCAACAGAAGTGCGCACCCTGGGCTTGAGAATGTCGATGTTATAACGCGGGTTCCATGTGAGTTCTTTTAGATCCGAGGCGGTGATGTGTTTTGGTCTTGGTTGAGGAAGCATCAGGTTGCGCGGCATGCCTGCAATGTTATGTCTTACAGCAATGTCCTACATGATAGCCGAACAGTTCCTTGCACACGTTTATGTATTGTACTGGCTGTGATTGGTTCATGACAAGTACACGTGCAGAACCTCACCTCTGACACTTAGATTAGCTACGCCACTGACACGCACTGCTACTGCATCCGGCTACATCGCTGCCATGGCCGATCTGCCTCGTTGGATCGATGACGCACGCGTGGACTCTGCAGCGATGATTTCAGCCTTTGAGGCGTTCTGTGCCCGGGAGCCCGCGCAAGTTGGGCAGTTTCAAGATCTGTTTCTTATCATCCATAGATGTCCCTGGGGAAGTAGTGCGCCAGGGTGGCGCTTGCCCACGCAAGCCTGTGAAGCGCTGACTTGCAGACGTTGTCAAACTGGTGCTGGCGGGTATCAGTTCCGCTGGTGGCACGCAGCATGGGAAAATGACTACAATAGACTGCGCAGGCCTGGCGCGTGGCGGATGAGGCAACAAGAATAAGTCTGCGAGAGCTACCGCTGCCAGCGCGTGTGTCTTTTCTGACTGCGCGACTGGCGGCCACTGTTCCACCGACATCGAGACGGCGCGCATTGGAAAAGCACACGGCGGGCCTGTGCAGTTCTGTCGTGTCTGTGCTGGGCATACGCTAGGCAGCAAACATAGGCATATGTACTGTTTGTGCTTGCTCAAAATCTGTGGTGCTTTTGGTTTGTCAACGCTTGGAAAACGTCAGCATGATAGGAAGGGAGCACGGAGCATGTCATGCCCTACCAAAGGAAGTCTTTGTAAGGCCAAAAATAGATGGTAGAGACACGCATGTTGGCACTCTCGCGACGGCACCTGTTTTTTTTTGGCTTACTCTCTGCTTGCAGCCTTTTTTCGGCATGAGTCCATCATGGCAACATTATGATGTTTAGCATTTAAGAGCCCACACTTCAAGAGCACACACTGCACATTATGTCACGATGTTCCACGAGCACACACTTCTACACACTCCACTAGTTGTCTGGCGCGGCTTTTCTGCCCGCCTGACATTGCGCCCTTTGCAATGCTCGGTGAAGCTGCTTCGTTTTTTTCCCGATCGACGTCAGGTACTAATGCAGCTGCTGAGAAAAAGCCTATGGCGATACAGCCACACGAGTTGTCCAAGGGAAGCAAGCTCGGAGCCGACCGACGTCTCGTGGGCCGCTTGGTGGATTTCCAAGATACAGATCAAGTTCTCTCCTGCTATCTTGTCTGCGGGCCGGGCCGCAAGCAAGTCATACAAATTGAGGCTTGGAGAGAACTTAAAGAGGCAGCGAAGCAAGTCTTTCATGCCGGACAGCTGGTAAGCTTAACCTGTGTGTCCCTGTCTTTGCGCAAGGCCGATAAAATGAAATATAGCTACTCAGGGGTGCAAGTCATGGTTCGCTTTGACAAGCACCTGCAAGTAGCGCCCGCAGACGAAGAAAGTTCACGCTCCTTGTGTGGATTTCCAGAGCTTAAGTTGGCAGACTTAGCGCGGACAATACCAGAAACCTCTTTCAAAGCCGCCAGCTGCTAAGGTCTAGTTCGCATCAAGTGTCGCGTTCTCGAAGCAAACGCTTTCACTCCCAAGTCAGGCAAAAGCTTGGGTAAGGCACTTGTGGAGGAGAAATTTGAAAATGAGCGCTGGCAAGCCGAGCTAGTAGGTTTTGCGGAGTTTGCCACTGATGTTGCTGGCCTGCAAGCTGGCAGTGCATACTTGCTAACAGGGATTGCAGTTCAAGCCTCGCAAGACAAGAACGGGTTCGCGTTCAAGTGGGTGAAAGGCTCCGCTGCGTCTCTTCTGACCGGCGAACTTGCTGCGTCTTTTCTGACCGGCGAGAATCCTGACACACTGTCCAACACCAGCCAAGATGTTGTTAGGAAGCTGTCTAACCGGTCTGCTTTGGCCGGCAACAGGTCTCAGGCGCGTGCCATTTATGTTTCCGCGTCGACATTAGATTGCTTTCTGCCGTCGTCTGGCTGCCGCAAGTTTGATAACGCGGAAGTTTGGGAAGTCCCGTGGGTCACCCTGGTGGACATTAATCCTCGGCGCACCGCCTTGGATTGACACTATACTGGCTGCTCCGAGTGCTTCAAGAGTGCCTGTGCTCAGCACGAAGGCGCGCAGCGTCGGTGCTATGCAATCGACGTGCAACTTGTGGACCACACAGGATTGCTGGAAGCCAAAATGTATACTGCGCAAGCAGACGAAATGTTTGCATCAGCCGGCATCACTACTCCTGGAAGCATCGAGCCTCAAGATCAGCTTACTGTACTGCAAACACTACGCGGATTGAACTTTTCTGTGCGACTTGCGATCATGGAGGAGGAGGCTTGGCAAAGTCGCGCGGCGCGCAACTATTTACAGGTTTTACAGATTCGGATGCTGCCACAGACATGGACTGGCACTGCGAAGCCTTTATTACGTTTTTCAGCGAGCGGCAGCTGCAGTGGAATTCCTGCGGTGCGAGCAGAGGAGGTTGTTGTAGATGCCGCTGAGCAAATCACAGGGCCGAAGGATTGCTTGCTCGATTGCGTCGAGTTACTGGTACAGATCGGAAATAAAAGCCGCAAAATCGACAGGAGGCAGACGAAGCCGGCTTGCGTATGAGCGTTGAGGCATCGGATCTTGGCAGCGAGTCACGTCCGAAGATGACACTGTCATGGCTGGTTTCGACTACTGCATTGCTTGACTTGGGCAGAGAGTTGCTTCCAAATGCGACCTTTCGAATCATTGCCAGGCCTGTTGTAGCAAAGGGAAATATTGAAGCCTGGCAAGTGCTGCAGCACTCTTCCAACGTCGACGCGCAAGCGTGGCAAGAGAGGCTACAGTGGCAAAGACAAGACATGGACATGGGCAACTCACGAAAGCGTGTGCCACCTGAAGAGTTTACGCAGCAGACACCAAATAGCAAGGTGCAATGTGTCCGCAATATGCTCGCATCTCCAAGCTATACTGCCGAGTGAAGCTCTTCGCTGAATTCAGCGGTGCGTCGTTTCTGACCGCCGTTGTCCTGAACGACAGCCATGTGTTGTCTCGATGGTATTCTACAAAAATTCCATCTGTGCTGCCGTCATGCCTTGCTTCGGAGACCCCAGCCCGTTTGGTTTTCCGTGCTCGCGAGGCCCAGAATACGTCGGGCAGCATATGGGCGGCCAGAAAAAGCGCACCCACATGCGTGTTGTCAACTTCGCTGCCACAAAAAAGCATGCCACTTGTGCACAAGGCTCCACAAAGCGGGCAGGCAAAGCCAAACGGGCAAGTGGCTGCAGTATCCACAAGGGTTGCACGTGCTCAATGAACTAGCGCCGATCAGAAAAGATGCACCACTAGTTCAAGCCTTTAAGACCAAAATCCACAAATAATGCCTTTGCAAGTGAGCAAGTTGCGATCAGAAAAGATGCACCACTAGCTCGTGTCTGAGCTGGTGCCTGGAGCAGGCACCAGCCGTGCTTCTTGTGCGCCGCTTGCCGAAGATGCTGCCCGCTGGCGCTGTTGCATTTCTTCGTGCCTCCAGCCACGGCTGTAGAAGCAGCACTCATCGAACAGTCGCAGATACTCTTTGCGCAGCCGCTCATTCTTTGTGTACTTGATCTCCTTCCAGCCGCTGTGCTCCTGGAGAACTTCCAAGACAAAAATGGCATCCGCCTCATCGAGATGCTTGCGCAGCGCAAGCCAAAACACTGGAGACTCCCGAATCTCTCGAAGTAACTCGCGTGCCCGCGCGGGCGGCTCTTCAGTCCTCGCTGCACAGCGGGCGTCGCAGGCGTCCGATCGCGCCCACTCCATTTTCTCGTGCATGCCCCAGCCGGAAACTTTCCAGCGGCTGGCATCCACATGCTTCGGCAGACGACTGGTCGCCGAGTTCTCCATCGCGTTTGCGGTCAGAAAAGACGCACAAGCGAAAAAAAAAAAAAGGCGACAACTTGCTCGGATGTGGTAGCTAGCTAAAGCTGGTCCAACACTTCTGTTGAGATTGTTTGCAGTGAGACAGCTGCTGTGTTTGGTAGTGCTTGCTGATGCTGTGTGTTGATGGCAGTTGGTGTGTTTGGCTGGTGGTAACCGCATCTGGCTCATGCCCAAAAGAGCTAGAGCCGAACAGCAACGGCACGGCCGAGACCCCATTTGAGGTGCAGCTTTCGCCATATGTCACAACTGTCGAGGACTATCACTGTTTCGAACAAAACAACCACTAGGTGATCGCTGAAAACAGAGAAGTCACATGAAAGTGCAAAAAAGGAGCGCAGGGTGCTGAAGCAAGGTGCAGCGAACTGCAACGACAAAACAACACATGCCGACCGACCTTCCCATAACATAACTGTTTTGTCAGCGCGCCGAGTCTTTACAGTGCTTTCCAAGACTCAACATGAACAAAAGTACAACAGCTCGTGCAGGATGTGTGCCTACCTTCCTATAACATAACACGTGCCGACTTTCCTGCCAACATGCCAGTCACCGTATCTTTTTGCTATGACGCCTGCCTTCTGCGTGCCTCAAATCCCTGACAGCAATACTCCAAACTGGCAACGGCGGTCAGAAAAGACACGCCTCTTGAGTCAGGCAAGGGAATGTAGCCAGCATCTCTGATAGTGGCTTTGCGCGGCACGCATGGCGGCGGCTAGACAGCACGGACAGATGGTAACCGAGCAGCAGCAGCATGCCGGGATGACAACGGCGGTCAGAAACGACGCACCGCTGAATTCAGCGAAGAGCTTCACTCGGCAGTATAGCTTGGAGATGCGAGCATATTGCGGACACATTGCACCTTGCTATTTGGTGTCTGCTGCGTAAACTCTTCAGGTGGCACACGCTTTCGTGAGTTGCCCATGTCCATGTCTTGTCTTTGCCACTGTAGCCTCTCTTGCCACGCTTGCGCGTCGACGTTGGAAGAGTGCTGCAGCACTTGCCAGGCTTCAATATTTCCCTTTGCTACAACAGGCCTGGCAATGATTCGAAAGGTCGCATTTGGAAGCAACTCTCTGCCCAAGTCAAGCAATGCAGTAGTCGAAACCAGCCATGACAATGTCATCTTCGGACGTGACTCGCTGCCAAGATCCGATGCCTCAACGCTCACACGCAAGCCGGCTTCGTCTGCCTCCTGTCGATTTTGCGGCTTTTTATTTCCGATCTGTACCAGTAACTCGACGCAATCGAGCAAGCAATCCTTCGGCCCTGTGATTTGCTCAGCGGCATCTACAACAACCTCCTCTGCTCGCACCGCAGGAATTCCACTGCAGCCGCCGCTCGCTGAAAAACGTAATAAAGGCTTCGCAGTGCCAGTCCATGTCTGTGGCAGCATCCGAATCTGTAAAACCTGTAAATAGGTGCGCGCCGCGCGACTTTGCCAAGCCTCCTCCTCCATGATCGCAAGTCGCACAGAAAAGTTCAAGCCGCGTAGTGTTTGCAGTACAGTAAGCTGATCTTGAGGCTCGATGCTTCCAGGAGTAGTGATGCCGGCTGATGCAAACATTTCGTCTGCTTGCGCAATAAACATTTTGGCTTCCAGCAATCCTGTGTGGTCCACAAGTTGCACGTCGATTGCATAGCACCGACGCTGCGCGCCTTCGTGCTGAGCACAGGCACTCTTGAAGCACTCGGAGCAGCCAGTATAATGCCAATCCAAGGCGGTACGCCGAGGATTAATGTCCACCAGGGTGACCCACGGGACTTCCCAAACTTCCGCGTTATCAAACTTGCGGCAGCCAGACGACGGCAGAAAGCAATCTAATGTCGACGCGGAAACATAAATGGCACGCGCCTGAGACAGCTACTGTATTTGGTAGTGCTTGCTGATGCTGTGTGTTGATGGCAGTTGGTGTGTTTGGCTGGCGGTAACCGTATCTGGCTCATGCCCAAAAGAGCTAGAGCCGAACAGCAACGGCACGGCCGAGACCCCATTTGAGGTGCAGCTTTCGCCATATGTCACAACTGTCGAGGACTACCACTGTTTCGAACAAAACAACCACTAGGTGATCGCTGAAAACAGAGAAGTCACATGAAAGTGCAAAAAAGGAGCGCAGGGTGCTGAAGCAAGGTGCAGCGAACTGCAACGACAAAACAACACATGCCGACCGACCTTCCCATAACATTACTGTTTTGTCAGCGCGCCGAGTCTTTACAGTGCTTTCCAAGACTCAACATGAACAAAAGTACAACAGCTCGTGCAGGATGTGTGCCTACCTTCCTATAACATAACACGTGCCGACTTTCCTGCCAACATGCCAGTCACCGTATCTTTTTGCTATGGCTTACTTACCGAAATTCATTTCAGGCTCCTTAAAAAACATAGGGCTTTCGGGTACCTCGTGTTTTTTTCCTGGTCGTGAATACACGGACTGTACTAAAAAACGAAAAGCATGTGCTCAGCAGCTCATTGATCGTCGCTCAGTAGTCAGTCAAATAGATTTGTTTAAAAACAGGACGCCTTCAAATTGGGGAACCGCTGGTGTTGTCTTCGGTGACTTAAATATACGGGCAGTACCGAGAACTTTGCAGGTATAATCTCCGCAATGCGTGCTGCAATGGCTCAAAGCCTCACTTTAGGCATGAGCCAACTGGCATGATGCAGCACCACAGCAGCATCACAAACCACAGCATCACGGATCGACACACAGCTCACACACACACCACACGCATAGAAGCACATCACACCACACGCACGAGCACATCTCGCAGCTTTTTTTTTTATATTGCCTGGTGCGGCTTTTCTGCCCGCCTGACAACGTGCGAGCCTGCGCGCGGCTTTTCTGCCCGCCAGGCAGCGCCATGGCTCACGTGGATGCCGATTTTCTTGCGCTGGCAAAGCGATTTGGCCAGATGCTGCCACCGGGTCCGGCAATGTTTTGGGGCGGTGTTCTGGACAACTACGAGAAAGGCAACATTCCGAAAGAAATCGTGATCAAAAGCATGAATGCCCTTGAAGACATTCCAAATGCGGCGCAGTCAAATGCCGCAAGTGCCCCCGCGCAGTATTCATCTGGTGCGTCTTTTCTGACCGCCTCCACTGCGCCTGGAAGCCCGCGACCTCCTGCTTCCTCAGCTGGCGGATGCGATGATACTGGCTCGAGTGTCTCTGCCGCATGGACGAATCCGCCAGCATCACTGTACCACCAACCGCCAGGCTGGAACATGTGGTGGGGAAAAGGGTTCCCCCCACCGTGGCCCCCGCTTCCTCCAGGCACTGATCAATGGGCAAACATGTACGGCTGGCATGGGACTGGAAAAAAAAGCGGTGCGAAAGCCGCCGGCAAAAAAGGTGGGTCGAACGCCGGCAAAAAAGGAAAGGCGAAGGGGTTCCGCAAAGCTGACATGACTGCGCGTGATTTGTCTGAGGCGGAAGCGCGAATGCAACGTTTCATGGACCAGCATCCTGATTTTGTGTTTCGGCCCAGGGAGGCAGTGCCGGAGGACATGCAGGCAGCGTACGATGTCTTAGGAGAGTCTGGGCCGCAGTTCTGGAAGTCTTTGCGGCATCACTTGCCGGGGGATGCTCAAGCGCACATTGCACAGGGACTTGTGCAGTTCATGGCAGAGCGCTCATCGTGGAGCGTGGATCAAACGTGCATGAGAGAAAAGTCCCGCAAAGAGCGCCGTGAGCGTGATGCCAACAGCTCGAGGTTGTCTGCGGCCACAGGCTATACTGGCCGCAGCCAGGCCACAGCGAGGTAGGTGTGTCTTTTCTGACCGCCTCCTCAGCTCCGTGCAAGCTGTTGCACGAGCAGTTGCAGGAAGTATACGGTGCATCTTTTCTGATCGCCGTATACTTGCGCCGCGCCGGCGCAGCCGTGTTACTTGGCAGGAGTGAAGGAGTCAGCAGCCGATTTGCGAAGAAAACTACTCGGATTGACACATGCGTGTTTGTAGTAATTCTAGCACTCAGTTCGCAAATAGTGTAAACCGTTTGGAGGTGGTTGGATTCTTTTGTTTTCCCTTCAAGGATTACCAAAAAGGGTCCCTTTATTTTGACATCAGTTCGCATGTTGTCCCGTGCTAGCCCCCTAGCTCATTCACATTCCTTGGAAGTCCAGATTCACTTGCCACGAAATACGTAGGTCTCAGAATAGGGGTACCCCTGGCCTTGGAACCATGGGGATTGAATCAAGTACGATGGGTCTCTAAGCAGCTATAATCAAACATACGTGAGACAAGTACCAAGCATTGAAATGGGAAATTGCAGGTAGCTGAATTGCACGAGGTTTTTGAATCCACATGTGTTGTGATTGGTACCATGGAAGACTTCATTGATCCAAAGAATAGGTCGCACTATGGGTCCGTGATTTGTGTCCCTACTAGGAGCCACCATTTTTTATGGGGAACCACCATTGCTGTAAGCATTCGATAACATTTTGAAGGAAGTTGATCACCTCTGGTCGGTGCTTTTTTTGTGGTTTCGCTCTACTGCCACAAAGAAGTTTGTCAGAATACAAAGTCTCCTGTGTGGTTGGTTTTTTGAAAAACGAGGCTCCCGACATCGGGAATTTTGCAGGGCACCTTGCTGTCAACGTTGGCTTACCTCATGTTGAAATGACTGATTTTTGAAAATGCTCGACCTGCTCAAAGCCTCACATCAGGCATGAGTCAACTGGCATACTTCAACAGCATCACAAAAACACCGCACAGCACACACACACACACACACGCACACGCAAGGTCTACCTAAAGGCTCATCGCCACACACATCACGTCACAGCACACGCGCAGCCTCGCAAGTTTTGTTTGGTTCTGCTTTTGCTGGGTGCGGCTTTTCTGCCCGCCTGGCAACTTGCTTGGCGCGGCTTTTCTGCCCGCCTGGCAACTGCAGTAGCCTAGGCGCGGCTTTTCTGCCCGCCTGGCGTCGCCATGGCTGCGCCGAATCCGGCATTTGTGTTGCTGGCAGACCTTCTGCGAGACTCGGTGTCCGACCTGCCTTCTTGGATTGGCTTTTACGCCGGTGGCAAAACGGACGTTTGCCACCCGAGATGGGACTCGGATTTTGACGGGGCCAAGGCCGATCGGGATGGCTTGACCGAGGCTTTAGCTTCCACTACAGTGGTGGTGCCGGCGTTGCTGCTCTGGCTTGATGACTTCATGACTGCGCACAGGGTGCACAGCTGCTGGAAGCACACGCTGGACGGTGGCTGTCTCTGGCATCAGTTCGAGCAGGGTGGCGACAATTATTTGTTCAACGCCATGTGGGCCTTGACTTTGACTGTGGTGTGCTGGCTGCGCCACGTGTGCAAAGGCAAGAAAGTGCCACACAGGTCCGGCTGATTTGTCTTTGCAATGCTGGCAAGCATCGCAGCGTGTTCTCTTCGCGGATGCTATACTTTGTGCTCCAGCTTCTTTACGACCTGCTGGGGATCCAGCAGCGAAGGTTTACTTGGCAGTGGGCCGCGGGGCGAGTGCAAGCGGAGCTGAGCGAAGCAGCTCAATGCCGCGACAACAAGGCGGCGAAAGTCTGCTTCCGACAGGCGGACCTGGTGGTGTCGCGCACCCGACGGATGTTCCTTGGCGGCCGAGTTCCGGCGCACTTGCGCAGCGTGCAGCTGTTGGACAAGGACCTTCGAGAGACGTCCACGACTGTATCCGCTGGCTACAGCGATATTTGCCTCGACACGCGCAAGTTCATCCAAGCGGCTGCCGCCGAGCGCGGCACGCCCCTCAGAAAAGCTTGGCTGGCAGACTGGCTGGAAGGCGCCGGCCTCGCTGCCCTTACCGCTCAAGGCCGCGCTGTACTTCAGCAAGCTTCCCGCGTGCGTATGGCCCGCCACTGGTGCCCTATCATGCGCGCTCTGCAGCAAGCTTTCCCGGAGCGCTGTGGCTTGTGCGCCTGTCCCTTTCAGCTCAGCACGCCTTGGGACACGCTTGCAGCGGAAATACACGAGCACTTCATTTCTACTGGGGATGGTGCGTCTTTTCTGACCACCTCCCGTCTGTTGCGGCTTTTTTGAACGCTTCCCCAAGAGCAGCCTCTGGCAGTGGTGCGGCTTTTCTGCCCGCCGCTGCCGGGGAAGGTGCGTCTTTTCTGACCGCCTCCCCGAAAGCAGCCACGACTCGCAGACCTGCGTGGGCTGACGTGCAGGACGACTCTGCCCACGCCGCGGCTGCGCCCAGCGCCAAGAAAAAGAAAAGGGTGTCCTTCGCGCCAGAGGTGGCCCAATCTGCCGCGGCCGACGTGGAGGACACCGCGCTGTGCTTGGTGCTGCCTTGCTATGCCCCACTAGGCGTGCTCTTTCAGCCAGGTGCGCAGACGCTGTCTCGGCGCGGGGTGGACTGCTTGCTTGACGTTACTTCGGACGCGACCTTGCTTTCGTTCCGGGTCATACAGAGCGCGGAGGACGCTCAAGGCTTGATTGCCTACGCTAGCGAGTTGCTGGCATCTAGTCGGGAGTTGCAGCAAGAGCTTGCAGCGCTGAAGCGTATGCTTGTTGCTGCGGAGGTTTTTCCGGAGTTGCCTCTTGGTGGTATGCCGGCCATGGCGCTCTTCCAGTGTCTGGTCTTCCTTTACATGTGGTCGGTGCTCACCTTGAATTATTCATTTTTGCTGTCCAGCACCTTCTTAAGACTGGTGGCTTTGCCGCTGCAGGAGGCGAAAAAATTTGATATCTTGGCCGTGGTGCACAAGTACTGCTACGTCACGTGGCTCCACCGGACGGCGCGTCCGAGCTGCTGGCAAGGCAACGCTCTCCGCTTATTGCTGCCAGACACTGCCGACTGGGAGGCTTGGTGGGCGGCGCAGCAGGACGTGGCGCTCGAAATTGATGAGACTGCCTTCTCGGAAGAGTACGCGCTTATGTGCAGGGATCCTTTGATCCCCGAGGGCTACCGGGCAGACTTGAAGCAGGTGCGGCGCCATGTGGCTGCTTCCGATCTCGGCTTGCTGCCGGAGCTTCCGCCGCGGCAGTCCTGTATGGAGCACGATGTTTACTTGGAGGCAAGCGGCGCTTTGCCCTTGCCGAGAGCCTTGCCGGCCATTCGATGCTCGGCCGGGGCGATGGAGGTGAACTGGGGCGACAACACTGGTGAGCCCCTAAACACTTCGCGGGACAATGTGATCTCCGAGACGGATGTCTGCTTGCAAGTCCCGTTGCCGGTGCCTGCAGATATGACTTTGGGGCACGTCCTGCTTTCAAGGGACTGGCGAGCCTCTTTCGACCAATCCAATCTCGGCATGCCTTGGTGGATGTCAGACGCAGGCGGCTTTTCTGCCCCTGCTGCTGGCCACGCAGGCGGCTTTTCTGCCCCTGTCTCAGCCCTTGGAGCGCAAATCCACTTGCAAGCTTTGGGAGCTGAAATCATGGCCACGCTGAGGCCCGACAGTGTGATGCATCCACACTTGCGAGCACACGTGGAGCTCATGCTGGGCATGTGTGCTTCCGTGCACTTGGCGCGCCAGGAGGCTTGGGATGTTGCATTGTATGACTTTCTTTTAGGCTGCGGCATCAGAGCGCAGCGCACGCGTCCTGGCGATGCCGATGCCGGCTGGGTGGCGCATAACTACCGCAAGAGGCACCACGCTGCCCGCTCTGTGGTGCGACCCGTTTGCTGCACCATGTGGGGTGAAAAGTATCGGCCCATTGGATACTTAAACGATGCGGGGGACATCGAGCACTACTTGGTGCACGACACATGCCCTCTTGGAAGATGTCGCAGGCACAAGCAGCTTATGGGCTTTGGCACCGTGTGCCCACACTGGCATGGCTTCAACAAAAAACACGGCATCATGGCCACTCTGAACGCGCAGCGATACGTGAGGTACACGGAGATCGGAAGCAAAGGGGCTGACCCGCGCGCGCGAGACCAGCGGGCCAGCCAGTATCTTCGCACGCTTTTGCAGGAGTTAGGCTTTGTGACCCGTGCGGACGAAAGAGCAGCAGACGGCGATGACCGCGTGATGCTCATAGGCCTTCCCCGCTGGCTCCCTGAGTTTCACAGCAACGAAGGCCAAGACATACCCGGCTTGGTTGCCTTTACTCCGCTGCACGCCAAAAACACTTCGAGCAAAATGACATTGACGAGTGTCTCCAGCTTCGCACCGCGGCGCAAGAGGTGCACGATGACCTTGAACGCTTGACAAGACAGCGCTGAATGCGCTTGAGATGCGCCAGGGTGCGTCTTTTCTGACCGCCCGGCGCTTGCCAGGCCGTGTGCCTTGCAGTGTGCCTTGCCTGGCAGCATGCGTCTTTTCTGACCGTGCTGACTTGAACAGAGACAAAGTGAATCTGCCCGCATAAAAAGGAAAAAGAGCCGGTGGGACAACGGGCGGGCGGATGGTAACAAAGGGTAAATGATGGAGGCTTAAGACTTGTCAAACATTTGCGGTCAGGCAGGCTCCCTGTCAGCCAGGTTTTCTTTCCAGTTTTTGTCCGAGCGGTGGAATAGTTGCCTGTGAAGACATGACCTGTTGATTTCTTTTGTGACCGTTTGGCCATGTTCGTCACAAACAAAACATGATTGGTTTTCAATTTGGCCCCAAACATGTTTGCCCTGGTTGTTCAAGCCTCCTATAGTGGTTCTTTTTTAGAAACTTCCGCCACCGCCTTGCGCGGTACTACTTGTAGAAATGAAAAATGAATTAGAAATACAAAAGAAAGGAAACTGTAAATGTTCGTGTATTCCGACAAGTTTCAAACTAAGTAAGAATGATAAGAAAATGAATATTGATAAAACCAAAGACAGTATCAACTTAGAAACAGATGTTCATAATATTACATTTAAATGGGGTCGGAACGCTACTCCATCCGATAATGGAGAAAACGAAACACAGGAAACTGTTAAACAAATAATGAAAACTACTTAAACACTAAAAAACAATATATAACAATATGGATAGTGTCAAAGTGAAAAATACTAAAAATTATCAAAACGGTAAAATATATTGTATTAGAAATAATATAACCGAAGATTATTACATTGGAAGCACCTGTCAAAGTTTAAGTCAAAGAATGGCACGGCATAGAGGCGATATGAAGAAACAAAACCGACAAAATACATTTATCTATCCATTTATGATAAAACACGGATATGAAAACTGCTACATTGAATTAATTGAAGAATGCCCCTGTGCGAACAAAAGTAGGTTACAAAAAAGAGAAGGCGAAATAATACGAGAGTGGAAACCAACACTAAACATTAAAGTGCCGGGAAGAACTGAACAAGAGTTTAAACAGGACAACCCCGAATATTTCAAACAACAAAAGGCAAGGGATAACAAAGCGTACCGTGAAAAACACCAAGAACAGATAAAGGCGGGAAAAAGACTTGAATATTTAAGAAATGCTGAAAAATATAAAGAAAGAGCAAGAATATATAAAGAAGAACATAGAGAACAGTGCTCTATTAGTCCCTTTCAATTTAAACACGAGTAAACCTCCCATTTTAGTATTCTGTCCAGTAAAATTAGTGTCTGCCATTTTCTCAAATGATATACCAATCACGAATTTATCTTCTCTAAATCGCTTGTAGGAAATGCTAAAGGCATCTTGGTCAGGGTTCAAATAGTGTAATGTTCGTCGTAAATAATATGCAGTTTCTGCCATTGATTGACATTCAAACTCTGGGTATTTCTTATTATTAATTTGTAATTGCCACGTTAACTTTAAATCTTTATCTTGAAAACCTTTACCTTGGAAACGCTCGCGCCCAACATCATCAGGGTCAGCACCATCAAAAATACGAGAATTATTCATTCATAGGATTGTAAAAATAGTTCCATCTCTTATAAATATAATTATCGTGTCTGTAGTAGTTATTATTATCAGCATCTACACCTGCTCTTGGCGCACGATACAATGTAATGAAGCAACCATTTAATTTAGAAGCGGATTTAACAATATTCATATTCATTTCAGTTCATGCCGCGTTGAATGATTGCGTCATAGTGTGACACATTGGAAAAACTAATTTCAAACTTTGACCCTCTAACAAATGTTTAACTATGTTATTGTTGACCGTGTTGTCCAATTGTATTACCTCTGCTCGTAGAATTACATTATTTAATTCCCACGAGGTGCTGGTGTCTCCAGTTGTGAAATAATAACCTTTGGCATCATTTTGAGTGTTGGCATCAGTTACGGTAAAAGGCGTAACTACTGGTATATGTTCATCTGATACAATTGTAAATTCCAGTTCAAGTGGAGCATAACGAAGAGGTAAATAATAATTGCTTTCTAACAGTCCGCATACCGGTTTATGTCCTAATCGCATATAACCATTAGCGCCGGGAATTCCTGCTACTGAATGGCGAGTATATCGTGCTGTTAAATCTCCCCAATTGTTATGGTCTTTTGTAGTTGAATATGTAACTGCCTCGGGGTCAGCAGCGGGATTGGTTCGTGTATTAACATCTAACATTTCTGCCAATCCAGTAGCATATGTGTGTCGCCAGTCATCATCCCAGCGAGGATTAGCGCTACTTTCTAAATCGTCCATATCTCGGGCATCTTGACTTTTAAAAGAATTATACAATTCACAGTGCCTATTGTATTCAATAATATCTTGAACTTGTTGCCCGCCTACAGTGCATCTATACCGACTGAAGAAGGAAGACAAATTACCCAACGGTCGTAAAAAATGACTTCGTGTTCCGTCGGTGTTTTGAAGATTGGCAAATAAACGAATAGAAGATAAATCAATATACGTGTTGTCTTCACCTGATATATGAAATCTAATATTTTTGTTTCCTGCATTTGGATTATAGACATTACTACCCGATGGAAAATAATTAACGTGTCGTCGGTCTGTGATGTATTGTGCTGTTTCTGGAAGTCCAAAATTTAACGAGTTAATCATTGTGGTTTCACTTTCTGCAATCATATTATCCATACTTATATATGATACACTTAGTTTTTTTATTTTTATATTTTTCTTATGTGGAAGCATTGCAGTAGAATTATTTGAAGTTGTATTTTTTTATAGTATTTATTAAATAATTGTTTTTTGTATCAACTATATCTTTTATAGTATCATAGTCTAAATTCTTATATTGTTTATCGTATTTTGACGGTTCTTGTGTCAGTTTCTTCTCTAATGGAATTTTGTTTTGCTTGTCTTTGTTTCTATACATATTATTATTAATATTATTGATATTTTATAAAAACAACTCAAAAACTCAAGCACGCAATGAAAAGAAAATAACCTGTCCAAAATGTCAAAAAACATTAACACTACGCAGTTACAGATACAGTCACGAACGCAATTGCCAAGGACCATTAGAATGTAAACCCATAAAGCCTAAACTGAAAGCAGTTCCAATAGCAAAACCCCAAAAGGTAGAATACAACGAAGTAGCGCACCGCGAAGAGACGTATTCCGCAACAACAGCAACAAAATAATATAGTAGCGAACACCCCGCCCCCAAGAAGAACGCAACCACAACCGCCTCCAAACCCGCTACACAATATAGCACAGCGTTACCAATTATTGCAAAATGAATATTTGAGACAGAAGCAAGAAAAACATAATGCATTAAATAAAGGTATATTTGGTTCAAGAGGAAAATAAAAAAGAAATAAGAAAATTATAAATTTAAAACCTACTAAAATATTTGTTAATATATTTATACAAGTAATAATTCACTATATTTATAATTTTTATTATATTATATTATTAATATTTCTTAATTTTAAATAATTTTTTTATTTTATATTTTTATTATATTTTATTTTTAAATTTAATATTTTTGTTTTTTCAACATTATCCACTGAAAACGGCTCAGTAGAATTGTAGCAAGTAAATTAGTATTAATAAATTCAACAGAACCATCAACATTAAGCAGTGTTTATGCTACAAAACAAGAATTAGCAGACACAGCAGGATCATTAGGTGGAGGTTATACAATTGAAGAAGTTGATGTTCTTATTTTATCACAGAAAAATAAGATAGATGCCAATATTTTAGATATTACTGAATTAAACGCAACATCAACAACTATGTTTAATGAACAAGTAAATCAAAACGCAACGATTACAAGCAACTTTAATAATATAACAGCACACGGATTAACCATAACTTCAATACTACCGACTATATCAGCAAATACAATTAAACTTGATTCTAATTTTAATAATATTAGTTCAAATAGTTCACTAATAACAGGACACAATAATACATTAGCATCACATTTAGTAGTATTAACAACACATGATAGCAACATCGCAACAAATACAAACGGAATAGCAATATTAAATAACACTGTTGGCAGTAGTATGACATTTGTTAATAGTCATCAAAACACAGTTACCTCTCATATATCATTAATTGACACAAATATAAATAACATATCAGGACATGGAAACACAATAACAACCATTCTTACAGATATAGCAAATTTACAATCAGGAGCAGGTGCTTCTTGGACTACAGCCGAAAAAACAACTATTCAAGCAGATGTATCAACATTATATACAAACGATACTAATTTATTCAATACTAACACTGCTTACAGTAATACATTTGCTTCAATTATATCAGATAATAATATACAAGATGTATTAATAACTCAAAATTCAAACACAATAAATAGTTTAATATCAGCAGATTTACAAAAGATAGCTAAAATAGATACTAACGCTCAATCGGTAGCAGGTGCTTGTAATTTGAGCGATAATGCAACCTTACATAGTGATTTAAATATGCTTACTACTGGTTCTATAATATGTAATAAGTTTAGCTGTACCCCTTCACCAAATTTAGGACCACAAATGACTTTTCAAATGTTTAATCGTGAATTTAATATTAATAGAGATGGTAGAATGTGGATGTCAAGCTCAGGAGGCGTTTGGGAAACGCAAATCGGAGATGCTAATGTTGGTCGTGTATGGATAAAAGATCGATTCGGTTTAGGGGCAGTTGGCGTTGTTAATTATGTTTTAAATTGTGCCGGGCAAGCTCGATTTACAAGCGCTGTCCAGTTTATAGGAACAGACAGTGCAATAAGTCTTAACAATGGTTCATATTTAAATTTTAATAACAATGGTTCAATACGAAGATATACACCAGATGCTACAGAAGGTTTATATATGGCGCATAATAATTTTGTTGCTGTTAGTGTTGGCGATATTACTAATTCTTCTAATCAATATTTTATGTGCGACGGTGCTGTATCAAAAACCATATTCAATAAACCAGTTGATATATTAGGTGATGTGTATACAAATGGCGATTTAACAATGGTTTCTGGTAACAAGATTGAAGTCAATCAAGTTCAGTCAGTATCAGGAAATACTTTATTATTACAAAATTCACCGAGTGGCAATGTTCAATTTGGCAACACATCAAAACTAATAATTGATAATGCTGAAATGTATGTCGATACAAATGATTTAATAATCAGGAATAGCAACACGTCAAACTCTATTAGTTTGGTTGTTGGATTATCTTTAACATATGCTGATAATAAAATTATTTTGAATAGTGGAAGTAATAGCGAATTACGAGGCGACTGGACTATTGACGGTGATATGACTTTTGGCATTGCTCATAAAATCAATTTGAGACATTTAAATAGTGATGCTGTTTTAAGATTAGAAGCATCAACAACTATTGATAGTTATATTGATGGTACTAAATATTTACAATTGGACGATACACAATTTTCATCATTCAATGGATTTAATTTAAGTAGTGATAAGAGACTGAAAGATAATATAGAAGATGTAGAAGATGATACTATAAATATGGTAAAAAACATTAAGATTAAAACATTTGTTAAGAATCAAAAAACCAGAAAAACTGAATTAGGATGGATTGCTCAAGATGTTCAACAATACACAAATCCGAAATATAATATTGTAAATGATTCGGGAGAATACTTAACGATGTGTTATGATCGTATGGCCTGTATTAGTTGGGATGCTTTATCAAAACTAATCGATCGTGTAGAGTATTTGGAAAATGAAGTTTTTAAAAAGAAAAAGAAAAAAGACAAGTCTAAATAATATAATATGATCCAAGACATGGAGAAACGATTTAGAATTAAAATTATTAAAAAATGATTAATTTAATCATAATCAATGACGAAATAAACCAATTATTCTACACCACTCGGCATTTTCAGCCCGTAATCTTCAAATTTGTATTTTCTTGGGAAGCCAGTTTTTTGTTTGGGTTTTTGTTCTTCGGGTGCCATTTCAATGCCACACTCTTTAATCATTTTATCTAATCTTTTTCTATGTGCGGTGTTTAGAGCATTTTGCCTTTTTTTGGCTTTGTATGCTTCATCGTCTCTGACTCTATAATAATAGAGTCGGTTGTAATACGCCAGCATTGTTTTTATTTCTTCCAGTGTCAAGTCGTCGGGGTGTTTGTCTGTGATTATTACTATAATATCATATGTAACATTTCTTTAAGGCATTTTATAGGAAATTAATTTACATATGAATTCTTCCCTAAATTACACCTAAAGAAAAATAATATTAATAATTAATATCTAAAATATATTATGTCATTGTCAAAAACTATAAGAAATAACATCAGGTCACTAAACTCAAGAATTGATAGGTTGGCAGGCGATACCAAGGAAAAAGCCACCGAATTGAGAGATCTATATGAACAGCGAAAAATTGCACAGTTTAGCACCGCATCAACTATTATTGACGGGTTTATCAATGCCACCACCCCAAAGGAAAAAAAGAAATGGGACAAAAAATGCAACGATGTGATCCAAAACAACCGTATAAATCTACCGTTGAATGTTAGGATGAAACGAAGCACTGTAACTAACATTGTAAAGCAGTCTAAGGCGAGCGATGAATCGTGGACATTAGACGTCATGCTTTACCGCGAAGGTGTTAGGGAAGGTGACAACAAAAAGCCGGCTTTCACACACAAAACAGAATACGGAGAACTCAAATATTACCCCATAACAAAGGACGGTAAGGAGAGAACATACACCGTTAACGCCAGCACAAATATAGACGAGTATGTAGGCAAACGAATTGTAAAAACCAAGGATTATGATCTATTCAGAAAGTTCATTGTAACACTTGCCCAAGATCCAGAATTTGAAACAATGCTAAATATTATGGGTGGGTATGTTGGCGTTGATCAGAAAAAAACAATCGAGATCAACAAGAAGAAGAGGTTAACCAAGAAGACTAACGCTGTGGCTTACAACGTAGAGACGGGGTATATTGGCGCCTTGAAGATCTTGAGAGCCAGAAAGGTGGAAGGTGGACAGCCTAGTAATCCACGACAAGCCAACCTGAGAAGATCGGAAAACATCAGTATGTATAATACTTACATGTATACCGAATTGGATACATCGAAAGAAACATTTATGGAAGCAATCCAGAAAGGTAATTATGTAGACAATCAATGTTGGTTGAATACACTCACTGATTATTATAAAGATACCCTAATGAACAACAAGAAGAAAGAACCAATGTCGCGAGGGATGATACTAAAACTAATAAATAAACAGAACAGGAATTCACAGAGTCGGGGGCGTCAATTGATGACATGATCCCGGTATTTATAAAATACAGAATGCGTGTGAGAATAATAGACCAACTGGGCAAAATCATTTATTCTTATTCACCAGAGATGTTTGACCGCAACATCAGAGCCTTTTATGCAATGGTCAAAAATAATCATATCTACACACTGAATAATAATATTAAAAGATTGGAACAAAAACAAAATACTGATGATGCATTTGTAGTAAAGGCACGGCCCGACTATCATATAAGTGATAGAGAGAAGCCATCGATTTGCAAAATGTTTTCTACTATTGATGACATTTTTGAAATGGTTAAGGCAACAATTGCAAACAGAACCGACAAACAGGAAAAGAACTTTTTAGATTTAGTTCATAGAGAGAATGATCTAAATAAATTATTTTGCGATTTCAAATAATATCGGGTATGAATGCAGGATTATTCACAAAGCAGGGACTATTTCAGAATTGAGGGCGGACTTCAATCATGTATATCTAAATATTAGGTCGCAGTGTTTGGTCGATGACCAAACCAATAGCGACATCACAGTAGACAGAGAAACGGTTTACAACAATATGACTGAAGCGATGTTTACATTCAAAAAGAAATTATTCAATCCAAATCACAAGTCTTATTACAGTCCTACCGATATACACGTTTTAAATAATTATAGAACCATCGTCCCACAAGGCGAGTTATTCAAGGGCTTGGATAAATTGGATGTTCCAAAACAGGAGATCGACATGAACAAAGCGTTTACAGATGCATTTAATACGATTACCAGAATGGAGTTTTTAATCAGTTTGATAATTGGAAAGCTTATAATAGTAAATGTAAGATCAAGGATGTAAATATATATTTGGTAAAAGCAGAACTGACACATCGCAATCTGTTTTTTAATAATGATACTAATATAGTTTATGGTATGTTTCTTAAGCATTTTATGCCACTTGTTGCATCTGGCGAGTTGTCCATTACTCACTACAAACAGCCACATTTCATTCACAAGGTAGATAATAAAATGTTGGTTGAGGAACTCTGGGGAAAGCGAATAAGCGAAAATATTGAAGAAGACAAGGCAATTAAAAAAATAATAGCCAACTCGATTTTTGGCTTGTTGGAAAAAAGTAAGAACAGCAGTCAGAGATCATTCGTTTTTAATGATCTCAATGAGGCGATCAGCCTTCAGGCAGATGCAGGGGGGAAGTTAAACATGATGAGCAGGAATACTGCCAAGTGGGTTGAGGAATACGATGATAATGGCATGTGGTGCCATGATAGAGAAGTATCTGAACAAAACGACAATTTATATAATATTCTGAATGTGGTTGATAGGTGCAAGTTGTGCAATGGGTTTCGTTTTATTAAAGAAATGCTATTGCAGTATCATAATTTCAAAATGCAATGCGCATATCAAAAATTGACAGAGAACAATGTTAAGGTATTGAGTGTCAAATGCGACGCTTTTGTCGTGGACTGTTCGGGTTTTAATAAGTTTGGTTTGAGAAAGACTCAGCAGTTGCTAGATTTTCACGATGGGATCGGTGGGTGGAAATTAGCTAAGACTCACGATGAGATCCATCATACAGGAAAGCAGTTGTATGAACAGAAGAAGTGTGAATATGTTGATATCCCGATTGTCAAAAGTAAGAGAGTTAACATCATTAATGAGTATGATGAAAATGAATTGGTTGGACTTGTTGAGAAATATAGGTGCTTGATGATTAAGGCTAAATTCGCAGGAGCAGGGCCATCCACACCACATTAGCCAGAAGCTACTTAGACCTTGAAGTCATGCTCGACGAGTTCTACACAGTCCTTTTGCGCATTAAGCCTTTCTGCCATATCATCGCAGTTTGCCTTGTGGCCCTCACTCTGATCAAGGGCACTCGTGCATTGTCATGCATTGTGGATTCCGTACAGCGCTGGGCGGCCTTTGCGTACCACGCCCTCACATGATGGGGCACTACTCTTGCCGAAAATAACACAGTGTGCTTGCTACACATTGCACTTGCACATGAGGGCTCGCATTAGGGCCAACACGCTGGTTCTTTGCCGCCAGGTCAGTGCAACCAGCCAGGAACCCAGCAGTTCCCCGCCCTCAGCGCTCACCTCAATGTGCCTAAACACCATAGCCATTTCGCCCAACACGCCGTAATGGCGCTTTCACCCCACGAGATTCAGCCATGCGCCGAATTGGTGGAGCAATGGATTAGCCTGCTTGCCTGCTGGGCAGACTCATTCTTTGCCAGGCAAAGCAAACTGGCCCTGCTGAACCACCTTCGTCGTTACCTGGACTTCATCATTCTGCGCATTGGCCTTCACGAGGGCTCCGTGCATATTGCCCGCCTTTTGACACTGTGTGCCTTTGCCATTGCATATGCCAATCAGAGCCAGACCTTCACCGTGGACAACCTGGCTTTGTTTGCCTCCGCCTGTGCCAGTCAAGCCTACAGCATGTTTCTTGACTCAAACAACAAGTCTCTCAGCTCAGGGGCCTCCTGACAGCCGCCGGTGACCCTAATTTCAGGCGCTTTGCAATTCAGCATCGCTGGCACGAGCACTCCGAGTCAGCCTCAGTTTCACTCTTGCACGCATGTGTTGGCCCTAAGACAACCCGCCTTCTGAACGCGTGAATTCATCCTCGTGCGTATGCAGCCTGCGCTGCCCGCATTGCCAGTTAGGGAGATGCACCCTCACGAGCCAGTGGACCTCACGTCATGCTCAGATCTAAAAGTGTGTGGCTCGCACTCTGCTTGACACCCGCTCTGACAAGCACTGTCGCTCGGCGGACTCAGGCATTTCCCTGCCGTGGCCTCATTTCACAGCCGTGCTGCAACCATGCCATCTTCGTACCTGTGTGCATTCGACAGCATGACAGGCCCGCGCCGGCTCTCCAGCAGCCTTGTCATCACGTGCCCCAAGCAGTTTTTTCCGTGTGCGCATCCGTTTTGCAACATCTGATTTGTGCCTTGCAGAGTGTGCAACGCGCCCACTCCTGCTCGGCCCCACTCACTCGCCTTGAGCATGTCGGACCAAGTGCCTTCCTCAGTGCCAGACCTGATGGGCATTGTGACGGAGGAGAACCAGGCAGTCCTGACCGCCATGCTTGCAGCCTGCGGGAACGGACGGCCTCGCGATCCTCGTCGCCTTTGCCAGAAGCCGCCCTTCCCACAAATGAGTCCTCAACACTGCCGCCCGAAGGGGCGTCTACTCAAGACCTTCCAGAGCCTTGCACTGAAGAGCCGCCCTTGGTGCCGCTCCTCGACCCTGCCAGGGCAGAAAACTTCTTGTATCAGCCCTGCAGTAAAGACGAAAAGCCTTGGGCCGACCAGCTCGCACCAGAGCTGCCGCCGGCAGACTCTGCATCTGCACCAGTGCCTTCCCAAGACGCATTGCCGGCAAAGCCAGAGACTGCCTCAACCGAGGCTCCAAAGTCTCGCCCTTCGCCGTCAAGTCCGCAATGGCCCGACGCTCCAGTCTTGCCGGACGATGCCTTGCCGGCTAAGCCTGAGGTGATTCCCAAGGCGGCTCCCAAGCCAAGTCGGAGCCACAAAGGCCTCCGCCCGGGCCCCCACCCAAGGCAGCCTTGAGCCTTGCGACTGCCTTCCTCCGGGTTCCACGAACCCAAGCCTGACCTGGCCTTGCACCGGACACGCCTTTGTACGCGTGGGACGGCAGCTGGTGGATGAACTTCTACGACTTGCCTTTCGGCTGCCCTCCCACGTGTGCTACGCGCATTGACGAAGAACATCACGCCTTCAGCATTGACTCATGCTGGAAACGCAATGAGCGGCAGTTTTATCGCAAGCCCGCGCAGCCCTGGCCAAAGCCCTCCCAGCCGCAGGAGAACACACGCGCCGTAGCCCAACTGGAGCAGTGTGCGCAAATTCCTGCCATGCGACTGCCCTGCGCTATGAAGGCAGCGCGAGTGGGGGGGGTCGCCAAAGCCTGGTACCTGGACGACCATCGCCCTGTCCTTTCCACTCCGCCTGCGGCCGCATCATCAACGACAGGATGCCTTTGATTGAGGACACGCATACTTCGCACTATTGCAGCCGGTGCTATGAGTCCATGCAGCCCAATGTGGCCATGTATTGATGCCTTGCCCTGTGCATGACCGCACAACTCAGCTTTAGGAGGGCAGCGCAGTGCGCTCTTTGCATGTTTCTGTTTCATAACTCACTGTCCTTTGTACGCATTAGCCTTGTTTGCAACCCATCGCCTTACTCGAGCCGCCTGCACAGTGCGTTGGCCCTCCTTGCGACCGCTCCGCATGCAGCAGATGCAAGAAAACGGCCTAGCCTTGATGTGCTCCGCCCTAACATTGCGGACTCACACTAATTCTACGGCGGCGCAGGTACACCACGAGCCTTCTGGTCAACACCTCAGATGCATCGCTTGTGCGTATGCCGTGATCTTGACCGGCACTGCATTTTTAGGCTCGATGCCTTATCGCAACAAACAGTTCTGGGGGAGAGCATTTTCATTCTCCCCCGATGGCCTTTCAGAAGAAATGGATGCAGACTGCCCTGCCTTATGCCCACACCAGTGGTCAGGCCCTCGAGACGTACGCCCTGCCTCTGACTCCACATCGCCAGGAACGACTGCCAAGGCCCGCCCAGAGCTCAGCTGGCCCTCAGGCAAGGATCATGGCAGTCGGTCCAGACCTTACCCAGCGCGCGCCTCTGTTAGTGATCTCCGTTTTCAACTGCGGAGCCACACAGCACTGCCTCCTTGCCCTAGGCCTTCAATAGTAAATCAGAGACCAGGGTGCCCGGTGCCAGAGTGCATCCCACTAAGGTCCTGGGTAGACCCTGCTTCCTGCCCCCTGCCCAAGCCGCCCTGCAGGCCTTGGCCGCGCAGTCTAGCCTTGCAGTCTCACTTCAGCCAGGAACGCACAGACCAGATTCGAGCCATGCTCAGCCCACCACCCACAGTGTTGCCCTCACGCCGCGTGTTCGGCACCAGGCCTACAATGCCCAGGCCGTATGGCCCGATCCAACCGGCCGAGCCCTCCTCTACTGCTCAGCTGCAAGCCACACTGAAGGACAAATGTACGGCCGAATGGGTTTTGATACTCAAGTCCTGCGTCGCTAGCAGCAAACTGGCGCAAGCCCTGGAAGCCTCGCAGCACCCGCAGATTCTTGTTGAAGCATCACTGCGAAAATTTTCGGGCACGCTGTCGCAGCACCTCCGTGCCATCCGCCTTTTTCTCACCTTTGTACATCAGTGCGTGGGGGACTTGCTGAGCCTTACCCTGGCCCACCTCTCAGATTTCATCGCAGGCTGCCATGTGTCCCAAGCAGAGGGCCGCACAGCACTTAAATGCAGTGCCATCATGATGAGCAAGGCACTGTCTTGGTTTGCACGCATTGGGCAGATACCTAGCCTGTTAGACTTGATGAGCAGCCCCTTAATCAAGTCTTTCGCCTACAACCCTAAACCACACGACCGACGAGAAGCCTTGCCCTTGCCACTGGCCATTCTTGCAGCCTGGGAGGAACACATAGTATCCCCCACTTGCACGCCCGCTGTGGGCCTGCTACTAGGTGCCCTGCTTTTGTGCGCCCATTGCAGCCTAAGATTTGGCGACATTCAGAGAATCAAGCCCTCCGCTCTGTCGCTATCTGCACAGGCACTTAGGGGCCTGTGTTGGGCCACCAAGACTACCTGCCAAGGACAGGTTTTTTGCTTGCTTGCCTTTCGGTTTCCGAGGTGAGGATATCAGCACATCCTGGCTAGTGAAGTGGCTGGCCCTGCTCAGTCAAGCCCTTGACGCCACCCACTCAGAATGGGGAGATTCATTTGTGCCCGACTTCATTTTGCCCTGCATTCCAAACCTGGAATCTCACGTATGCCCCAGCCTTTCACGCCCGATGTCCTATTTGCAGGCACTGGTTTGCCTTCGTTGGGCCATACAGTTGCCATGGAAATCGGAAGGCGGTCAGCTGGTTACCCAGCACGAGGCATCTTCGTTTACCCTTCACAGCCTTAAATGCGCATTACTCAGTGCAGCTGCGCAGCTACGCCATCGCCTCTCGTCCGCATTGCTGTACAGCAGGGACGATACCATAGAAGCCTTGTGGGTACAGTCAGAGCTCACCTCCGCCATCCGAAGAGGCTGGAGACCACCTCGACCGATGGCTCGGGGCAGCACCCAACCGTGGAACCAGCCTTTCAGGTCCCACAGGGCAGCCCTCCTAGCCATCTTCAACTTCAGACCCTCCCGCCCAGCCTGACAAGATTCCTGTATCACAGGGAAGTGGACAATTTGCTGTCCACAGCCCTGGATGCAGATGAGGAAGCTCTTGCCGTGGCAAGAGCCGCCTTGGAATCTTCGGAGGCCAAATCCGAAGAAGAGCCATCAGAGGAGCAGACGTGCTCGCCAGTTCTCTCGCCTTGCACGCAAGAGCCAGCCCTTGCAGTCGACTCCATTGGCGTCCGCCTGGTGCCCTGGGGATCCGTGCATGCCGTGCAATGCGCTCATAACAACTCAGTACAGACATCTTGTGGCCTGCACCTTAAGCATTGCTCGTACCCGGTGCATCAGATTCACCCCGACATGCAGCTCTGTAAAATCAACGCTCATGCGCCGCCTTTACTCACACAGCACCGCCGAGAATTCACACGAGTCGATCACTTAGGTACGCCTTTTCGAGGTCGGCGACTCAGCAGTGCTTAAGTGCCGGTCCAGTGCCTGCCATCTGCACTGACTGTACGCATTCGCAGCTATCCTTTTTTCCGCTCAAACCGCCCTCAAAGCATTCATCACTGATGCACATGGACCGCGATCGGCTACAGGACGTCCTGACAGAAGCCAGGGTCCCTGAAGGTCTGCGGGACCTCGTTTTGGCCAGAGGTTTCGACTGCCCGTCTGACTTCGCCTTCGCCTTCCCCAACATTGCGGACTTGCAGCCTTTCATAGTTTCTGCCAGGGACTTCTGGACAGCCAACAACATAGAGGATCCAGAGTCTAGTGTGGCAGCAGCGCGCCTTAGAAAAGCCCTAGAGCCTCTCGAGCCTCCCGAACCGGCCGCCAGTTCCGGATCGCCATGCATGCAGCCCAATCAACTCGCATCTTGGGCAGAGCACTTGCCACCCAAGCTCACATCCGAACAGAAGCCTTCAAATCCAACTACCCAGGTGAGCTGCGGACACCACGCCGTCCATCCGCCTTCTGAGCCTTGTGCACGAGGGCCTGAAGCCCGGGCAGTCCCTGAAGTGGGTGCCCTGGCAGTATCGCCTCTCATCACGGCAATACCAGGAACGCATGGAAGCAAAGTTCGCTCGGAGTTGCAGCTCCTGAGCCAGGCCTTTTTCGACGACACGCCAGAAGTCTCTGTGGAGCACCACTCGCTGGCAGCGGGATGGCTCACCCGTATCCAGACCGTGTTTCGCAATGCCCTAGCCCCGTGCCAAGCAGCGCACCTGTCGAACCTCAAGGCCTTCGACAAGAAGATAGCCGATCTGTGTCTCACACAGCCAGATCCGAACCTAGGCCTTCGCACACTAAATACCCAAGAGCTTCTGTCAGCCGATCGCAAGCTCTGGGCAGCCATATCCGACCTTCTGGGGCAGCAATGGTCCCTAGATGATGCCTTGTACGAACTGACGCACATGAGGAACGATGTGCGCAGCCTTCTACAATTGCGCCCAAAAATGTCCAAGCCATCCGTGCCAGCACCTCCACGACCCGCAACACCAAGGCAAAGGGCACCCAAGCGCGACCTTAAGCCAACCCGCACGCCTTCACGCCCCACCAAGAAAGGCAAGGGCAAATCCAAAGGAGCATCGCCCTCGCCAAAGCCCAAGGCAGATTGGTGCACTACATATAAAGGTAGGGAGGTTTGCCGGCGCTACCAGACAGGCAGTTGCACTAATGACCACTGCCCATTCGCCCACGTGTGTGCCATAGTAGGTTGCCAACAAAAGCATCCCGCCATGGGTCGCAATAAACACACGTGAAACAGCCCGGATCTTGGGCCGGCGCAGGATCGGGCAGCCATGCCTCCGCCGGCCTTGCCCCACGACGGGGCTCATGAACCGTGTTCACCCTCGCAGGGGCCAGGGCGAACGGCCCTGACGCCAGCCTTGCCTTCAGCGCACCGTAGCGAACCCAGCCCTAGGCCTACGCCGCATGCGCCCGCCCAGGCAAGCTCATCGGACTCACAGTTGCATCCAGCCTCAAAGCGGCTCTTTTTGGACATGTTTGCAGGTAGACTGCGCCCAGTGACGTCGGCCGCCATTAGCCTTGGCCTTGACTGCTTTGAGCCTTTTGACCTAGATGGTGATGCGGCGCACAACATCCTGGACGACAGCGTCTTCGAGGCACTCCTCAGACTCTGCTGGTCAGGAATTGTGGCCCTGATCATGCTTGCCCCGCCTTGCAAAGAGTACTCCAGACTGAAACTTCGCCCAAAGCCTTGAGAACGCCGCAGCACATGGACGGGCCGGCCTTTCGCCTGCGCAGCGTAAAAAAATTGCTGGATAGCAAAACCATCCACGACCGTGGTAGAGCCCTGTTCAGAGCAGTGGTCTCCAAAGGGGGCGTGGGCATGTGGGAGCAGCCACAGCCATGTCCTGGTTGGAAGAGGCTAACTTCCAAATGCTACGCGATCACCAGTGTGCCCTTGTGTGGGTAGATGCCTGCATGCACGACAAAGCCTTCGCTAAGTCATGGGCGTTCGGCAGCAACAGTTCGAAGGTACAGGCCCTGCAGGCCCGCTGCAATCACTCCCACAAGCATCAAAGCATTGCAGGAGTGAAGGAACAAGGGGTATACCTCAGCACACTAACTGCAGAATACCCCCCTTCCCTGGCCCTGCAATTGGCCCATATAGGCGTAGGAAGGGTAAGTAAAACAGGATCCTTCCGGCAAGCACTGCCACTGCGCCCCAACTCCCCTAGAACCG
Organism: Effrenium voratum; assembly: GCA_963377175.1. Classification (NCBI taxonomy): domain Eukaryota; class Dinophyceae; order Suessiales; family Symbiodiniaceae; genus Effrenium; species Effrenium voratum. Next base: position 867,274 of record CAUJNA010002447.1, on the reverse strand, counting down.
TTACTTTGGCGCCTGGCAGGCTCCCCACCTGCGTCAGGTGCATGGGTTGCTAGCCTGGAAGCCACACAAAGCCTTCCTCTTTGTGGACGACCTGCTCTGTGCACTGCTCCGGGATAGTGCGCCAGACATGTTTGCCTTAGTGGTTGTGCCATTGCAGCACCCATTTCGTGGAAAAAGGCGCAATTCCAGGATAGCCTGGTTTGGTGCGGTTGGGAGATCAACTTATCTCACGACACCATTCAGCTCATGTCCGCTAAGCTAGCCAAGCTGGACGCCTTGATCAAATCCCTGTTGGGAAATCGACGTGTGCCCCGCAAAACACTCGAGCAGTGCATAGGCCTGCTTATTTGGGCCACCAGCATTGCCCTACACCTCAGGTCCTGGCTAGCACCGCTTTACGCGGACCTCAACAGCCCACCGGGCTCCATGCACTCAACACCGCCGCAAATGTGGTCAGCCTTTCGAGCATCCGTGACTAAGGACCTCAAAACTAGCCATAGCCTCCCGGGCTTGTGGATCACAGCGGGCTCCAAAATCTTGGAAATTTCAGGCCGCACCATGCATTGCCCTCAAGACATTCCGCAAGTGCCTGGCACTAGCAAGCCCACATGGGTGCGCATCGCAGACCCCAACAACCCATACACCAGCCTTTCCAAGTCAAGCCAACAGTGCCTTACTTGGCTGGCGTCGTGCTTTCGACACTCGCCCATCCAGCCTTTGGCGCGGCCACGCCAGCTGCAAGCTCTGGCTGCCGCCGACGCGTGTGCCGAAGATGAGGTGGTGGGGATTGGGGGCTGCAATCACATCCTCCCAAGTGGTGTGGTTCGCCGAGACTTGGAACATGCAAGACATAAGAGCCGTCTGGCCTTGCCTTGTCAAGCCAGGACAACGGTACATCGCATGCTTTGAAACTCTTGCACAGTTAGCACTGCTGCAAGCAACCCACAGCCACATTGGTGGTGGGCACTACTCGTTTAGCATGCCTTCCGGCACAGATAATTCCGCCACGGAAGCAAGCCTTAACAAACTGTTCACGACCTCCTGGCCGTTGCAACTTTTTGTGCAATTAACAGCCTTCTGGGCTCACGCTCACAACGTGCTGCTGCAGCCGACGCACGTTCCAGGAAGGTGCAATGATTGGGCGGACGATCTCAGCAGAGGTCGGTTGGCCCGGTTCAGCCATCGCCCTGAAAGTCGCATACGCTTCAGCCCTGCAAGCCTAGCGAGGTCAGGCCGTGGCATTCACCTGTGTCCGATGCATGCGCCCTGGCGTCTGGAACATTTGGCAGCAGCCTCCGTCGTCGCTGCACCAGCCTAGCCTGCATCCGACATGGCCTTCTGACCCAATATCCGCCGTTGCCCTCTCAGCCAGAACAACTGGCGATGTCAGCCAGCCGCTTACTCAAGCCGCTCTGACCAGGAAAAAGCGCAGTCACCGCACGCCAAGCTGTTCACAACCCAGCGTGCGTGGTGACGCTAGCATCTGCCCTGCCAGGTACAACCCCACTCTGAAGGGCGGGTGATGAGGCCTTCGGCCCAGCGGGTTCGCTTTTACCGGGGCCTGAATCACTGAAGGGGGGGTCAATGTGCCTCCTGCTCCAGGCGCACTAGTGCCCTGGAAGCAGTGCAACTTTCAGCAATCCCGGTAAAAAGAACTGCGGCCGCTTCGGACGAGCTTTGTTCTTTTGAGGTTTCATGTTTGGGTTCAAGCTAGGAGCAGTGCGACATGCCTTAACGCTTAGGGTTTCTTTTCCCTTGTGTTTAGGGCATGTGGTGAATCGAACTATGCGTTGGCCGTTTTGCTCCTAGCCTTGACCCAAACCTGCGGTTTCACTTCTGAAACCCACCCACCCGCCCTGCACTGCCCTATGCCAGGCTTTGCCAGGATAGTCAGCAGTTTCTCTGCACTTTCGCGGGTCAGGTCTCCGGACCAATTTCGGTCTCCGGACCTCGAGTCTCCGGACTGTAGGTCTCCGGACCTTGGGGCGTGGGCACGCATGCCGCGCCCCCCAAGCACTGCATTTACACGCAAGGACACGCATTGTCTTGCCTTTTCACATTTCGGGGGGTCAATGTGCCTCCTGCTCCAGGCGCACTAGTGCCCTGGAAGCAGTGCAACTTTCAATCCCGGTAAAAAGAACTGCGGCCGCTTCGGACGAGCTTTGTTCTTTTGAGGTTTCATGTTTGGGTTCAAGCTAGGAGCAGTGCGACATGCCTTAACGGTTTGGTTCAGAAGTGTCAGGTGTCGCTCAAAAGTGTGGCTCAGAAGTGTCAATGAGAAGTGTGGGTCGGAAGTGTTGCTCAGAAGTGTCGATGAGAAGGGTTCCTCAAAAGTGTCCATCAGAAGTGTTGATCAGAAGTGTTGCTCAGAAGCGTGTCAATTCAGCAGTTTTGCTCAGAAGTGTCGATGAGCAGTGTGGATCAGAAGTGTTGGTCAGAAGTGTTGCTTAGAACTGTCGATGAGAAGTGTGGATCAGAAGTGTTGCTCATCAGTGTCAATCAAAAGTGTGTTTCAGCAGTGTTGCTCAAACTGTCGATCAGAAGTGTCAATCAAAAGTGCGGATCAAAGTAAGTGTTGCTCAGAAGTGTCGATCAAAAGTGTTGCTCAGAAAACTCAATGGAAGACGCCCACACTTTGGCAACTACAAACTCAAACCGTACGTTTGCCAGCTTGCTTTCTTGCACTGTCATCAGCCGTCCAAGGGTGAAGCGGTCGCTGCTGCCATCACTGTGAACATAGGCCACTACGGAACGGAGCGGAGCAACGGAGCAATGGACGGAGCGGAGCAACGGAGCAACGGAGCGAAATAGTTTTGCGGAGCAACGGGGGAACGGAGCGGAGCAACGGAGCAACGGAGCGAAACAGTTTTGGCGGCGCAACGGGGGAACGGAGCGGAGCGACGGAGCAACGGAGCGAAGCAGTTTTGCACGACACGCATTTGCCAACGCTCTGATGTTTTCAGCTTGTAAAACTGTACTTTGCGTGCTCCACTTGTTGCTACAAGGCTACGATTTTCAATCTGGAGCTGGACACCTGCGCGTCGCGCGCTAGACTTGTACTACAAAGTTGCGAATCTCCAGCCGGAGCTGGTACTTCGCGCACTAGAGTTGCGCACACAGCTGTGATTGTCCAGCAAGAGCTGAAGACCTGCACTTTTCGCACTAGACTTGTACAACGAAGTTGCGATTCTTCGAGCTGGAGCTCAAAACCTGTACTTCGCGTACTTTTCTTGCACTTCAAAGTTGCAGACTTGTACTTGAAAGTTGCGATTCTCCAGCTGGTGCGCCAGGCTTGTACTACAAGGTTGTGATTTCCGGCTAAAGCTGGACTTCGCGCACCTGCGCTTCGCGTGATAGACTTGTACCACAAAGTCGCGATTTTGCAGCTGGTGCTGGAAACTTGCAAAGTTGTGATTTTCCAGAAACCTGTACTTCGCGCGCTATACTTGCGCTACAAAGTTGCGATTTTCCAGCTAGAGCTGGAAACCTGTACTTCGCGCACTAGACTTGCGCTACAAAGTTGCGATTTTCCAGCGCGTACTAGACTTCTGAGCAACACGTCTGAGCACAACTTCTGATTGACACTTCTGAGCGACACTTTTGAGCGACACCTGATCAACACTTCTGGAAAGCACTTTTTCTGATCGACACTTCTGCTTCTGATTAACACTTCTGAGCGACACTTTTGAGCGACACGTGATCAACACTGCTAAACCACACTTTTCCTGATCGACACTTCTGAGCAACACTTCTGAGCGACACTGTTTCTGACCGACTTTTCTGAGCAACACTTCTGATCTTGGCGAGAGAGCCTGATCAGCAGGCTGGCAAATGCTTGGATGTTTTGCCTCGGATGGAGCCGACTGCCGTGGTGCCAGCTGCGCCGCCTTTTCCCGCAGAAGTGGTTGTTGAGCCGCTTGCAGCAAAGCTACGCACAGAGTTCGGCTCTCCATGCGCGTCGCACAGTTACGCGAGACCGGGAGCGTCAAGCATGGCTCGACCTGCCGGCCTCCCCTTTTGTGTGCAGCCCGCATGCCTCACTTGCCAGCAAGACGATGCAGTCGCCGACCCCAAGCCGAAGGCTGATTTCCCGATGATGACACATGTGGTTAAGACGCCGAGAGAAAAAAAACACATGTCAAGAAGATACTTGTTGGAAATTCTGCTGCTACTGCTCGCTAAATGCAAGATAATTTCGCAGAGAACTGATGCATGTTTGCTGCGCAAGCGCGTTGCATGCCTCTTTGGCTTGGCGATCGATCACGCAGGTCCGCAGCTTCAGCGTAAAGACACACATGAAAGAAGAGGAGCCGAGGAAACGCAACAACAACAAGAAGAACAAAACAGACAAACCAACAACAAAGTAAGCAAAACACCAAGAAGAGGACGACGCAAGACAGGCAAGACAAACATTTGCTTGGCTCATGAGAAGAGCAAACAAATGGACTTGCAGAGAATAAGAAACCGACAAACCGGATCGTCACTGTACTACGATCACGATTTATTGCGCAGGGAGACAAGAGCCTCCACCTGGAGATCCTAGAACGAGCAAACCGGTTGAGGACGCCTTCGGCAATCCACAACATACCACAGAAATGATGAATTCGAGGGAAGATCCTAAAAGTGCTCCATGGAAAGTTATGTGACACCGCGCTCACTCATCAAAACGGCAACAACAGAGAACTCATCTCCGCCGAGTCATACCATGCCAGCCTAGCATGCCTGAGCAAAGTGAGTCTGTTTGCGTGCGAGTGTTTGTGCGCCTGCATGCATCAATTGTGATCGGGCCACAGCCGCCTTCCGGTGGTGGTATCAAACACAGCTCATACATATTATTGTTTGCGTGCCCTGCGCAGCATTCTTCCGGATTCAGATTTGCAGGTTTGGCTCAAACATCATATATTGCAAGCAACCCATCAGCTGCAGGTTCCAATGCTTCGTCCTATTTTGCAGTCTAGTTTCTTCTTTCCAAAACACAGGCAGCACCTGAGGACCTGATTTGAGGGCAGCTGCCCGAGCGGCAAAGGTCGGCCGCGAGCTGAGTGAGTGCATTTGGCATCGCCCAATCTCAGGCGGCTTTTCTTTGAAGCGCGGGGCTTCCATTTTTGGCGGGAGAAGCCTCTACCGCTCTCGGGTTGGACCTGACTTTAACTTTTGGATTCCTTTCACATATTTATTTCTCACCCAGCAAACAGTTCAACACTTTTTGCTGGGGGATCAGCGCCCAAGCGCGGGGACCTGAGGTCGCAATGGTGCGCATTGTGAACGGACAGGTGGTCGGCTCGGCCGGCTCGGCCGGGCAGAAGAGGCCGGGGCCGGAGTGGACGCGTGGCGCCGGAAGAAGCGAAAGCCCCGCAGCTGCCAGGGCGAAAGGGCCCCTGGACGTCGTGGCCGGCTTCTTCTGGTCGGCCAGGGCCCTTGCCAACTCGCGCCATGATTTTGTCTTTTGCCGCAAAGTTTCCTTATGGCTTGGTTCGGTTTGGCATCTGAGAAATCCATTCTTTGGCAGTTGCCACATTCGCGCCAGAGGTGGTGTCCTTCTTCGTGCTCTTCTTCCAGACCATGTTCAAGCCATCTGAAGGCTCGCCAGTCCACTGCCACTTTGTTTGCCTCACCGTGGTGTTCCAGGTGGCAGCAAGCGCGTAGAGGGCAAGTCGAGGGTCAAGACCATCAACCCAGGAGATGCACAGCATTTCGCATGGCTATGGGCTTGAAGCGAATTTTGGATGGCATGCAAACACCAGGACAACGGCGGTGTTCTCTTTGCAATCAAAGGGAAGGTTCCTCATTTTGCAAGTTGCGAATTCCTGGGAGGAGGCTCTTCCAACACACAGTTGAACGGATCCCCTCCATTCTGCGGCGGCGGCGGCTGAGGTGGGTTTTGCTGCGTTGTGCTGAATCAACATTCACAAACTTGATCCGAGGTTAGGCGAACTCTGATGATTCCTTGAGTTCGTTCAACTGGCAGCGGGGCTCCTCAGACATAGCGGGCAAACCACCTTCTGCTTGGAATCTTTGCATCATTCCAGGCAAATGATGCAGACGGGCGGCCTGCGGCCGCTGCGTAGCAGATGCTGCTTGCCAGCACTGCTGCAATTTCTTGGAAATCCAAAGTGAAGGAGGGTAGAGGCGGCATGGAGCAGAGGAAGTATTGCTACTCGTGCTGGAATTGGCCTACAATTTCCACCTTTTCAAAAATCATACATATTTTTGTCTGTGGGTACAAGGGAAATGAAAGATGGGGGAGTTTGGAGATGAGCACGCCCTGTCCTACAAGAATTGCATAATTTTGGTTTATGTTGTGCGCACCCACAAAGCACTTAGCTAAATGCCTAGCCTAGCTCAGCAATCCTGTCGGCGTGAACGTCCAAGGTGCTGCCAACAGCCTTTGAGCTGAAGATGGGTTTTGACACCGGCATGTTTTTTTGTATGGGGGCATGAAGCCGGTGGGCCATGTAAGATTGAGTAGTTGATCAATCTGAACTCGTCTTCTGGGTTGGTGCAAGGATCTGAAATGATTACTGCCCGGTGTCGGACCCTTCCGTACCTGGCCTGGGTGGCCTTTCCATTGGAGTTGTGAAAGACTCCTGTGAGTGGGCGCATCTGCAATGGCAGACAGACGCTAGGTCGAGTATGTACAGACGGCCAGAAACAATGCGAAGAAGGGCGTTTCTCAAGTCAAAAGGCGAAAGCAACACCGAGTGATGGGTGATGGATGGGCACGAGGGCACGAGATGGGTCAGGCACAGGAGCAGTGGCCTTTTGGAATGAGGGAGTTTGTCAGCGGCACATGTGCGGTGGCCACCAAATGAGGGTTGTGCTAAGCGGCTGAAATATGTTGTTGTGAAGGAGTCTAAAGGGAAACCCAAAGGAAACCAACCGATTTCGGTTAGATTCTTTTAAAGACGCACCCACATGACTCGAACGACATCAAGAGCATGGGTGATCATTTGGCGGTGTTCTATTTTGGCTCGAGGCTTTTGCCAAGAACACGCAGACAAGCTGCATCAGCTGCATCACTCACATAGTGTGCAACTGGGCAGCTCGAGAATACCGTTGGCAGCCTTCAATTCAGCCGGGAGTGCATGTCTAGCCCGGCATGCAGGCGTTGAGCAAGGCGGGGCAAGTCACCTTGTGTTTCATACATGTTGTCAAAAGGAGCGTAGCCGTTGTGCGTGTAAGCAACTTGTGCCATGTGAACCCTTGCATAGCTTGGTCATAGAACTTTCACTGGCTTCTGTTGCTTTCCCCCTTCATGTCCTTGATTTGCTGCTTGCAAAGTGCAGCATTATTCACTGGGAGCAGTGGCATCACCGAATCGCCGGAAAAGTCGGCGTGTTTTTTCCTCTGAATGCACCCTGAATTGGGGTGGTTTAAACACCAATTTCAGAGAGAAATCGCTTGAAATCACCCCATTTCAAGGGTTGCATCATTACACGCGGGCGTCAGGTTGTGTCCTGCTTCTGCCCCCCTGCCCGTGAGCAGCGGCCGGCTTCGGCCGCGCCGGTTTCAGCCGCGACCGGGTCCCAGAACCGTGGGCAGTTCCTGAAAATGCAGACATCCGTCAAGTCGCTTTAGGTGGGTCTTTTTTGGGGAGGTGTGTTTCAAGCAATCCCAAGAAAGTAGAGATCCAGGGTCCACACACACACACGCACACAAGTTTCATATCACGTCTTCTTGGGATGTGTCGGGGTGCCTCCCGACGCTCCCCTCCACAGCCGTGCCCAGGCCCGAGCGACGCCTGAGACTGGTGCAGCTCGCCAACCTGCCTGCGCAGGCGCTGGGCGGATTTTTGGGACTCGCCCCCAAAAAAATCTCCGGCTGTTGGCCCGTGGCTGGTTGGCTGCTTTCCAGGATTCAGTTTTTGAAAGCGGCCAAGGAGAAGTTGGCAAGTGAAATGCCTTTCGCACTTGCTCACAACCTTGCTAACATGTGTTTGTTGGACGAGCAGTTTGAAGGTTTGTTGAATTATCAGCGGAAGCTTGCCGGTGCATTGTGGTCTGTGGACACAGGGAAGCTGAAAAAGGATAGTATTGATGGACTTTTCAACCGTCCATCCATTCAAGGCTCTTTTTTGGTAAAAGAGACGGGGCATGTTACAGGTGGTTTGGCTTTCAATCACACCTGTTTGAAACCTCCTCCAACTTTCCACCAGCCACCACCTCCTCAACCTCCTCCAACTGTTCATCCGAAAGTGCCCCTTTGGACCGACGCAGGACTTCACCCACAAGGAAGGGGCGGCTGCCGAGCATGCCTGGCCCGGGGCTTGGAGCTGGGTGGCTGGGTGGCAGCGTCCGCGTCCGCGGGCTCGGAGATCTCTGACTTGGGGCCCGGTTCGGAAGCAAGGGGCTTCTTGGGTTTGAAGGACATTCTTTTTGGGAGAAACTTTTTTTTTTCTTCTCCAAGGTGAAGGCCCTCTTTGTTCTCTTCAAGCCAGGGGTTTGCTTGGAAGTTGACTGGGGCCAAAACCCAAAACCCCAGACAACCAGTGGCCGAGGCTAGTGAGGGCAATCAAGTCAGAGCGCTGTGCCTTGCGCTGAGACGGGCGGGCTTGTTTGAGCATGTGACCCGCGGGTGTTTGTGGGTGGCATTTGGTGTTTGCAGGGAGACAATATGTCAGGAGGCTGCAACCCCCCAAGGCACATAATGGAAACCTTGGATTAAAGCGGCCTGCTTGATGAATGGGGGCGGATACCCCATGTAAGAAGGGATCTTGACGTCTGGAGTAAAGACCTCTGCATTCAGGTTGATTAATCATCGATTTCACATTGGTAGTCCAATTTCGTTCCTCGACTTTGATGCCACTTGTGGCTTTTTCATCGGGAGCCTTGTCGGACCTCGAAACCGACTCAGGTCCCCATCACGCTCTGGGTCTTATACCGCGAGTGGGTTGATGATGTCATAGACGGCCAGGTGGGACTTTGCTGCGAGTTTGTGAATTTCTTGAGTGTAGCTTCGTCCGCACATTGAACGCGAGGCGGAACCTTAGCGTGCTTGAAAAAAGGGAGTTTGTTTGCTCCATTTGTGCTGGCCGCTTCAGTTGAAGTTTCCATGTGGAACTGACTTGCTGGTGCTCAGTAGGGAATGTGGGAATGAAGCCAGAGGTCTCCTTAAAAGACACCACCATCGGTTTACTTGGGGTCATTCCATTCCTCATTATTTGAGCAAGATGAACAGTTGCTGTGAAAACAGACAGCCGTGGGATCAGTGAAACGGGGGTGTCCTTTCGGAAAAGTGGAGAAGCCGACCTCTGTCTTTTCTGGGCTCCCACCTTTCATATTTAAAGGACGCGGTATATGAATCCGGGGGTTTTAGCCACAGGTGGAGCATGTGGACTCGTGGCACCACTTTGTGGTGGCCCGTGCACTTGGGCAGGGAGCCGAGAAACCCGGAGCCCGCGCGATCGCTCAGGGAGGGGGGGGGGGGGGTGGTCTTTTTTTTTTTGGCGGGTGGCTGGTGGTGTCTTGTTTATAATATGAATAGGAGGAGTGTTTGGCAATGCTTGCGGCGCCTGCAGTATTGATTCTCCGATATTCACCTGGACCTGTGACCTGGTGGGTCTCATTCCTTGAATGGATCCAGGGGACTGTAAAGATTGCTTGTTTGCCCAGTAGCTTTTGCTTGGACCTTGAGGGTCTGTTTTCCATGTTGCACGGCTGACGCAAAGCTGCAATCATGTGCGCTTGTAGATACGTGTGTGTGTAAATATATATTATATGTATACATAATCAGACAGACACATGTGTTAATGTATATGTGTAAGGTATAGTAGTAGGGACACACACACACACACGCATCTTTCTCGCTCGCTCGCTCGCTCGCTCGCTCTCTCTCTCTCTCTCTCTCTCTCTCTCTCTCTCTCTCTCTCTCTCTCTCTCTCTCTTTCTACACACACTTTTCCGTGGTCATTTGGCGCAAACCTGCCTGTCCGAAGCTTCCAACACCCTGCCTTCAGGGGCCAGCAACCAACAGACAAAACGCGTTGCTTATCAGGAACACAAAACCCTTCAATGGTCAAAATAATGCCAAACATTTACTCGCAGCGGGTGGTTTGGTCCAGCGCCCGAGCATCGCCATGTTTGGGGTTGAGTCTTCCACTTTGATCACTTGGGAAAGGGCGAAGGGTCTGAGGTGAGCCACGTGCTCAAAACCTGGGTAGATGATCCGGTTAGCAAGGGATAATCCCAACCATAAATAGCTGCGGATATCCGCCTTCTTATTTCTTCAAGCATGGTTCTGGGGATCGACCAGTTTAATACCGGGTTTTGATTAGGACTCAGGCCTATGGCTCCATTCTGGGGTGGATGAACATCCATTTGCCACCTATTTTGACGTTCACCAGGGGTTTTTGTTGGGTTTTGACGTTCCACAGCAAGGTGGAGTCGTGTGTCGCTTTTGGCTTAGGCTGAACCTCTCCAAGACCAAGGAGGTGAAGCCCCACGAGGCCGCGGACTTGTTGGCCCTGCTTGCAGAGGACAGGAAGCTGGGCCCTGGCGATCCCGCCGGGGGGCCTAGATGTCAAGTGCTTAGTGCTTGTCTTGGTGTTTTACAAGCCTTGATTTTCGGCATTTTTTTTTTAAATCTAGAAACAGGTTTTTTGCACACAATTGCAAACAGGCATGCTTGACCAACAACATATTCTTTTTGCAGAGCACTGCAGTGTTCAAAGGAGCTGTATCAAGCAAGGCATGCATCAACCGCGACGCTCACAGATCTCCGTCACGCATAGGAAGCAATTGTATTTGACATAGTTAGTTCGTCAAGGAAGTATTTTCCATTCTTGTGAACCCACTGTTGCACCATTCATCCCTGGCAAACCTCGATCTTTATACCATGTTTTCCATGCCTTCCTTTGGTCTCAACTAGATTTTGACACGGGCTAACTCAAGCTTCCTCTCCTTTGCTGAGCTGGGAATTGGTCGTATTGTCTCCAGCGCACAGATTTGATTCGCACTGAGGCCACCTGCCTGGAAGCTTGGCTGGAAGCAACGCCGCGGGCCCAGGGTGGAGCGCCGTGTCGTGTCAGTTGATGCCGAAGAGTGGGTGGGGTACAGGGGGCGCGCGCGGCGCGCGCGGCGCGGTGGTCTCCCTCTCTCTCTTTGTCCCTCTGCCCCTCGTTTCCCTCTCCCTCCCTCCCTTCCTGGTTTTTTATCGTCTGAGCAGTCCTTGTTGCCTGCATTCCCTCAGGGCACCTGTGAGGGTTGCAAAGGCTAACCTCAGAGCGCCACACTGAGCGAGCCGAACACACCGCTTGCCATTCTCGAGATGTTCGGGGCCTTGAAGCGCTCGGGGGCATCTTGCCCTGCCGCCCCGCAGGCGCGAGGCCTTCGACTTCCGCTTTCGAAAGGCCGGAAGTTCGAGCTTCGAGCTTTGGGCTGGAAGTTCGGGAAGGTACCCCGATCCTGGGAAGGGGAAACGAAGGGAAGGAAGACGCCAGTTTGCCAACAGGGCTTCAGCTCCGAATCTTTGGTGCATTTTGCTTGGATGTTGGGACTTCAACTTTTTGCCGACTAATGGGTTCTCCATCAAACCACTAAAAGTTACACTTTTTGCGGGGGAGCAGAAAGCAACCGAGAAATTGAAGGTCCGGATCAAGGGCCAAACCACACAGACGATCCAGACCCCCGATTTAGACCAAAACGCTGGTGAGCCAGACCGATCCAGACGTCCGGGTCATGGCGGAGCGATCCATACCCGTTTGTTGAGCCGTAGCCTGACACGGCAACTGGAGTGGGAGTTTAAGACTGCAAGTATCTGCCGCGCAAGCTGAGCTACAGCTGAACTACTTGATATGTACTACATATGCAGATGTTCAGTGTTTGAGGCGCTTCCACGTTGGCTCAGTCAGCTTGGGGCCAAACGAGGCACGTTGGTTTCGGCAACACTCAAACTCCGGCATTCGATGAGACCTCTGGACGGCCCTCGGAAAGTCGCTCCGGAGGCCCACCACAGAGGCTTCGACGGCTTGACGCTGGAAGAGGCTCTGTCTCTGGGCCCGACTGCTTGGCGACAAAGCGACATGTTGTAGGAATACATATTGGGCCCAATGAAAAATATGTATGTATGTATGTATGTATGTATGTATGTATGTATGTATGTATGTATGTATGTATGTATGTATGTATGTATGTATGTATGTATGTATGTATGTATGTATGTAATGTATGTATGTATGTATGTATGTATGTATGTATGTATGTATGTATGTATGTATGTATGTATGTGTATGTATGTATGTATGTATGTATGTATGTATGTATGTATGTATGTATGTATGTATGTATGTATGTAATGTATGTATGTATGTATGTATGTATGTATGTATGTATGTATGTATGTATGTATGTATGTATGTATGTATGTATGTATGTATGTATGTATGTATGTATGTATGTATGTATGTAATATGTATGTATGTATGTATGTATGTATGTATGTATGTATGTATGTATGTATGTATGTATGTATGTATGTATGTATGTATGTATGTATGTATGTATGTATGTATGTATGTATGTATGTATGTATGTATGTATGTATGTATGTATGTATGTATGTATGTATGTATGTATGTGTATGTATGTATGTATGTATGTATGTATGTATGTATGTATGTATGTATGTATGTATGTATGTATGTATGTATGTATGTATGTATGTATGTATATGTATGTATGTATGTATGTATGTATGTATGTATGTATGTATGTATGTAATGTATGTAATGTATGTATGTATGTATGTATGTATGTATGTATGTATGTATGTATGTATGTATGTATGTATGTATGTATGTATGTATGTATGTATGTATGTATGTATGTATGTATGTATGTATGTATGTATGTATGTATGTATGTATGTATGTATGTATGTATGTATGTATTTATGTATGTATGTATGTATGTATGTATGTATGTATGTATGTATGTATGTATGTATGTATGTATGTATGTATGTATGTATGTATGTATGTATGTATGTATGTATGTATGTATGTATGTATGTATGTATGTATGTATGTATGTATGTATGTAATGTATGTATGTATGTATGTATGTATGTATGTATGTAATGTATGTATGTATGTATGTATGTATGTATGTATGTATGTATGTATGTATGTATGTATGTATGTATGTATGTATGTATGTATGCAATGTATGTATGTATGTATGTATGTATGTATGTATGTATGTATGTATGTATGTATGTATGTATGTATGTATGTATGTATGTATGTATGTATGTATGTATGTATGTATGTATGTATGTATGTATGTATGTATGTATGTATGTATGTATGTATGTATGTATGTATGTATGTATGTATGTATGTATGTTATGTATGTATGTATGTATGTATGTATGTATGTATGTATGTATGTATGTATGTATGTATGTATGTATGTATGTATGTATGTATGTATGTATGTATGTATGTATGTATGTATGTATGTATGTATGTATGTATGTATGTATGTATGTATGTAATGTTTGTAATGTATGTAATGTATGTATGTATGTATGTATGTAATGTATGTATGTATGTATGTATGTATGTATGTATGT
>CAUJNA010002447.1:792500-853602 GCA_963377175.1 Effrenium voratum | reverse complement strand
TGTATGTATGTATGTATGTATGTATGTATGTATGTATGTATGTATGTATGTATGTATGTATTGAATGTATGTATGTATGTATGTATGTATGTATGTATGTATGTAATGTATGTATGTATGTATGTATGTATGTATGTATGTATGTATGTATGTATGTAATGTATGTATGTATGTATGTATGTAATGTATGTATGTATGTATGTATGTAATGTAATGTAATGTAATGTAATGTAATTGTAATGTAATGTAATGTAATGTATTGTAATGTAATGTAATTAATGTATGTATGTATGTATGTATGTATGTATGTATGTATGTATGTATGTATGTATGTATGTATGTATGTATGTATGTATGTATGTATGTATGTATGTATGTATGTATGTATGTATGTATGTATGTATGTATGTATGTATGTATGTATGTATGTATGTATGTATGTATGTATGTATGTATGTATGTATGTATGTATGTATGTAATGTATGTATGTATGTATGTATGTATGTATGTATGTATGTATGTATGTATGTATGTATGTATGTATGTATGTATGTATGTATGTATGTATGTATGTAATGTATGTATGTATGTATGTATGTATGTATGTATGTATGTATGTATGTATGTATGTATGTATGTATGTATGTATGTATGTATGTATGTATGTAATGTATGTATGTATGTATGTATGTATGTATGTATGTATGTATGTATGTATGTATGTATGTAATGTATGTATGTATGTATGTATGTATGTATGTATGTATGTATGTATGTATGTGTAATGTATGTATGTATGTATGTATGTATGTATGTATGTATGTATGTATGTATGTATGTATGTATGTATGTATGTATGTATGTATGTATGTATGTATGTATGTGTATGTATGTATGTATGTATGTATGTATGTATGTATGTATGTATGTATGTATGTATGTATGTATGTATGTATGTATGTATGTATGTATGTATGTATGTATGTATGTATGTATGTATGTATGTATGTAATGTAATGTAATGTAATGTAATGTAATGTAATGTAATGTAATGTAATGTAATGTAATGTAATGTAATGTAATGTAATGTAATGTAATGTAATGTAATGTAATGTAATGTAATGTAATGTAATGTAATGTGTAATGTAATGTAATGTAATGTAATGTAATGTAATGTAATGTAATGTAATGTAATGTAATGTAATGTAATGTAATGTAATGTAATGTAATGTAATGTAATGTAATGTAATGTAATGTAATGTAATGTAATGTAATGTAATGTAATGTAATGTAATGTAATGTAATGTAATGTAATGTAATGTAATGTAATGTAATGTAATGTAATGTAATGTAATGTAATGTAATAATGTAATGTAATGTAATGTAATGTAATGTAATGTAATGTAATGTAATGTAATGTAATGTAATGTAATGTAATGTAATGTAATGTAATGTAATGTAATGTATGTATGTATGTATGTATGTATGTATGTAATGTATGTAATGCAATGCAATGTACTGTAATGTGATGTGATGTAATGTAATGTAATGTAATGTAATGTAATGTAATATGTTTCTAATGGAAGAGCGTAGCGGTACCATTTGATGAATCAATAACATGAGCCAAAGTGGCCCGCCATTCTGGCTCAAGCTTGCCCCTATTCTTTGGTGAGAAAAAATAGTTTCAATCCCCTCCACTCGTTCTTCGAACATGTCCCACTCGGAAGCAAGGCTTTGGGGACGGAGGAGGATGCATTGGCGGCGCAGGCTGACCCGCCGAGGGTGCAGATGGCAGCAGCCAAACACATCGTAGTGATGGACGTACTGCAGCTCATTATCTGGGCAGAATCCAATGGGCCACTGCGGCTTGCCCCATTGCCAAATTGCTGCTACACTTGGAAGATGGCCACACAGCGGGAAACCCCCAAGGTGGTGCGGATGATGCCCTTTCTCCTGAAGGAGCTCGTCACGATACCGTTTGAACAGTACCCCCCCTACCTCCCGGAGTCTGCCGAAGGGGAGACATAAATGGCGGGATGGTGCTCCAAGCGCATAGCAGCTCTGTGGAGCTCTTTGGGACTCTGCTGTGCAAACTCCTTGCCAAGAAGCAAAGTGACTCATCCTCGCAAGTCCGACTGCCGGTGGGCAGTGATAACCAAGGAAATGTCTATGCTATGCTCAACCTCTCGTCCAAGAAGCCCAATAGCTTCCATTCTGATGGAGTTGGTCTTGCAGCTCCATAAGCATGGGTGCTCCATAGCACCCAACCACATCCCAAGATTTTAAATTTGGGCGGACGAGCTTACGCTCCGCCTACCACGGCTTCCTGGACCCCTACCGCACGCAGGTCAAAGAGCTGACCCAGCACTTTGTCCTTCTTCCTTGACTACTGAGACAAACTCTTTCAATTTCTCCAAAATCCCGTGACCGGATTCGGTGGAGATTTGCATTCCTACTGACCCGCCCCGCCCGGCTCTCAGGTGCCGCGTGGCATGGAGCCGGGTGGGGGGGTGGGTCAGTAGCTTGGCACATCGGTGCCATTTTGGGCATGGAGAGTCCAGGTGGGGCCTCCATGTTAGGTTGCGAAGCTTTGGCACCTACACACTGCTTTCGAAGGAAAAGGGAACTGTAGGGACATGTTCGCATTTAGTGATTTAGTGTAATGTCATGTAATGTAATCTAATGTAACGTAATGTAATGTACTGTAATGTAATGGTATGTATGTATGTGTGTGTATGTATGTGTGTGTATGTATGTGTGTATGTATGTATGTATGTAAGTAAGTATGTATGTATATATGTTATGTTATGTTGTGCTATGCCATGTTATGTTATGTTCTGTTATGTTATTTGATGTTATGTGTGTATGTAATGTATGCAGTGTATGTCATGTGTGTAATGTGTGTAATGTATGTTTTGTATGTAGTGAATGTAATGTAATGTATGTATGTGCGTATGTGTGTATGTATGTATGTATGTATGTATGTATGAATGTATGAATGTATGTAATACATGTAATGAATGTAATGTATGTATGTAATGTATGTAATGTATGTATGTGTGTATGTAATGTATGTATGTCTGCATGTATGTATGTATGTACATACGTACGTATGTAAGTATGTATGTGTGTATGTATGATATTTATGTAGGTTATGTATGTATCTAGGTAGGTAGGTATGCATGTATATCTGGAATGTGTGTAGTGTATGTAGTGTATGTAAAGTATGTAACGTATGAAATGCATGTAATGTATGCAACGTATGTAATGTATCTCATGTATGTCATGTATGTAGTGCTTGTAATGTGTGTGCTGTGTGTAATGCATGTAATGTAATGTATGTTATTTATGTATGTATGTGTGTAAGTAAGTCTTGGTTGCTCACTTCCCATCGGACTCTAAAGCACCATGGGTTCAAACGTGTGGGGCCAGCGGCTTATTCACCATTGCTGAGGAACTTGAGAGGGCGGCCGCATAGTCCAGTAGAGGCGTCTCCAAAAGTGGTGAGAATCCCGCGCTCACTGAGCAGTCGCTCATGTGCGCAATCATGTAGGTTTCCAGAATGTTTGCGTGTTTCTCTTGCGGAATGATCATATGGTCGGTGCACAACTTGGAAAACTATTCCTTCGTTGTGCGCCCCACTTGGCGGAGCCATTTTTGAGTGCACCCTTTAGCACTCACAGATGGTTTGAGTTTCTTCCTTGAAATGGTCAACTCTGAGGAATTGTGTCCAAGCTGGGGATCACCAACTTGCTCAACGATAGGGTGTGACGTAGAACACATTGATAGTTACTTCAGACAGATCCATCCACTATTGGATGACAGGTAAGGCACAAGCCCCAGCCCTCCCACTTTTTTCCGAGTCACAGGTGGCGCACAGCAGCCTGAAACATTCCGACAGCATGTTTGATTTACCAATGACCTACAGATTTTGGAGCAGTCTACTTCAAGCTTCTTGTTTGTTCCTTTCGCTGCTCATTTTTTGTGCGGACAGGAAGGCTCTTGGGAAGGCGAGTTCTTCTTTGTGCAGTTGGCTGACCCGCAGCCTGGGCCTCAGTGGTGTGGGTTTGTCTCAAGGGGTTTACAGCCAGCACTGGCCTGCATGGTTTCCCTCAGACGAAGATTGACAAGTACCTCAAGAGATAGGCAAACCCAGACCTCCTTGGTCCTTTGTGTTCCTTTTGTGTCTTCGGGGATCCGAAAGAAGAATAAGAATAAGCCGACCATTTTGGTCGGGGCCAGGCACACATTCTGGCGTATGCGCTACTGTTCCACATGTGGCAGTGGGTCAAAATGAAACCACCATGGGACAGGTTAAATCCATGTTTCCACTTACCAGGGTTCCCATTTCGGGTACCTATTGTTGACCCACACCCACCCATTTTAGTCAATTTTAGTTGGGATTGGGATATTCACTGTGCTTTTTTTTGACCCACTGCCATGTGTGACTGAGGCTTGGCATGCTGCACGGGGACAAGTCTTGGGAGGAGGCCTCTCAGCCAAGTTTCGCGCCCAATTTTGGGCAGTTCAATGGGCGTGATGTGGCTGTGGCTGTCAAAACCGTTTTGGGATCCCATTTTGGTTGGTAGTTGAATTCACCACCCATTTTAGGACCTATGTTAGTGGTTGGATTGGGATATTCACTGGGGGTACGATTTGGGTTTTGACCCATGGCCATGTAGGTGGATATTTTTTGATATTGTGTGAGACAGGGGCAAGACGGTCAACCACTACAAACAAACGGGCCGTGTCACTTGCAGGTTTCAGGGAGTCAGCGATTATTCGCATTGTCTAAATCGACGATCAGCCAACTCCTTAGCGCATTAAACATGGTGTGCTGATGAAGAGATTCGACGTGAACTGCTCGAGCATCAACTATTCGGCAATGGAGAACGATGACTGAGCGGCTGACGCTGCGGCACTTCTATAAAACAACCAACTGATCAATGACCCTTGACCAACCCAACTTGGCCACTGATCAAATGCCTGCCCGAGCTACCCCCTGATTTCTCAACTTACCATTGGAGACGCCAGGAGAAGGCCATGCTGAGCCAGCCGCCCAGCGAGGGTTGGGCCACACTCTTGCAAGGCTTTGACCACATCTCTCGGAGCCAAAGGGTTAGTTTTTTGGGGGCAAGCCTCAAAAGCAAATGTCCAACTTCCAGCTGCTGAAAAGCCTTTGCCAAACACATTTTTTTTTCGTGATGATGACAAACCACATGCTTTTTCGGAAAAGAACACAGATTTTCAGCCTCTCCTTTCACTGATGGCGGGCAGTCGCGTAGTCGCCCTCGAATCATCGGAGCTTAGAGCCCCAGGTTCAGGACTCTTCGCTCTGAGGCCGAGCGGTGAAGCACGTGAACCGGCTGAAGCCCCGGTTCCTGCTGGTGAGTGGGGACTTGACCAACGCGCCGGCCTCAACGATTTTTTCTCACCCCCAACGACATCCGGGGTCAAGCCCAGATGTTTTTTTTTTTAAGGCCCATGCCGGAGAGAAAGCGCGTTGCATCCGGGGTTTTGCAAAAAAGCCAGCTGGGGTTTGTTCGGCCCGTGTTCTTGTGATTCAACTTTACGTAAACTACGCTTAACATGGTCCAATGTGCAATATCTCGAGCTGCGCGACCCACTTGTCTTGTCTCGCGCGCACTTTTCGCATATGGGGGTTGATCAAAAGGACCGATGAACATGTGATGACCATTGGGGGAAACCACCAAAAAGATGATGTTTTGAACTGAACGGGAGCAGTTACCCATGCTCATTTGGATATGGGTCAAAATGAAGCCACCAGAAAATCCACAGGTTTGAGTCATGGTTTCCATTTCCCAGGCTGCCATTTCCCCATTGACCCACAGCCATTCGGGGCCTGGGAAGTTCGATCTGGCCTTCTTCTCCGCTCCAAGGCGTGGCCGGTGGGGCCACAGGCAGATCCCAGCAGCGCCGCCAAGCAAGTGGTGGCAGTCAAAGAGGAGAGGGTCTTGTGCCGGTCTTGAGGTAACCTTATGCATGGGACAGTATATATATATATATATATACGAACATGTACGTGTGTATTTTTGTGTACATACGTGTACATCTTTATGTGTTTCATAACATGATCACGCAGAACAAGTTTGCACATCCATCCATCCATCCATCCATCCATCCATCCATCCATCCATCCATCCATCCATCCATCCATCCATCCATCCATCCATCCATCCATCCATCCATCCATCCATCCATCCATCCATCCATCCATCCATCCATCCATCCATCCATCCATCCATCCATCCAGGCAGGCAGGCAGGCAGGCAGGCAGGCAGGCAGGCAGGCAGGCATGCATGCATGCACACACGCATACGTACATACATACATACATACATAGATGCATGCATGCATACATACATACACACACACATGCGCACATATGCACATACACAAATACATGCATGCATGCTTGCATGCTTGCATGCTTGCATGCTTGCATGCTTGCATACATACTTACATACATACACACACATATATATATATATATACATACATACAGACATACGCACATACATACATACGCACCTATGCACGAATACATACATGCATTCCTGCGTGCATGCATGCATGCATCCATCCATCCATCCATCCATACATGCATACATACATACATACGTACATACGCACACACACACACAACACACACACACACAGACACACAGACACACACACACACACACACACACACACACACACACACACACACACACACACACACACACACACACACACACACACACACACACACACACACACACACACACACACACACACACACACACACACACACACACACACACACACACACACACACACACACACACACACACACACACACACACACACACACACACACACACACACACACACACACACACACACACACACACACACACACACACACACACACACACACACACACACACACACACACACACACACACACACACACACACACACACACACACACACACACACACACACACACACACACACACACACACACACACACACACACACACACACACACACACACACACACACACACACACACACACACACACACACACACACACACACACACACACACACACACACACACACACACACACACACACACACACACACACACACACACACACAACACACACACACACACACACACACACACACACACACACACACACACACACACACACACACACACACACACACACACCCACCCACGCACGCACGCACGCGCGCGCGCAAATACGTACATACACGAATACATACATGCATGCGTGCATGCATGCATTCGTCCATCCATCTATCCATCTCTATATACATACATTCATCCATACATTACATTACATTACATTACATTACATTGCATTGCATTGCATTACATTACATTACATTACATACATTACGTACAGACATACAGACATACAGACATACATACGTACGTACGTACATACATACAGACAGACATACATACATGCAGACATACAGACATACATAAGACCTACAGGCTTACATACATACATACATACATACATACATACATACATACATACATGCATACACACATACGCACATACACACATACGCACATACGCACATACTCTAATACATACATGCATACGTGCATGCATGCATGCATCCATCCATCCATCCATCCATCCAGACAGACAGACAGCAGACATACACACATATATGCACACATACGCACATACTCACATACACGAGTACATAGATACATGCATGCGCACGTGCGTATGTGTGTCTGCATGCAAGATATCGATGCTTATGTTTATATCCACATTTGTCTACATACGCATATATACGAAACATGTGTATGCGTCTGAGATTTGTGCCGCCCAGAACCCCCCTCGCAACCATCTCAGCTCCCCGCGATGCATCGGGATCCCGCCATGCGCAGGTTCTCCGGGAGGTGGACAGCTCCATTCCGATCGTCTTGGTCATGTGCCAAGAGTTGCTGAGGGCGGGGTGAATGAGACAGGGATTCAGGGGGGTCTTTTTGATCGACCCCCTTCGTAGTGAAGGATTCCTTTTTGAGAGGGTCGCCAATTTTCTCACAAAAGGTGGCAAACAGACTCGACAGTGATGGCACGCTGCGTGTGCCATCACTGGGTAGAGGAGGCAGTTGGGTCGGTTCGAACAGAGGGTGGTTTGAGTTGGGTGTGATGTTCCGACCGAGGTGCCTGGAAACCACGACATCGGCCAGGCCGGGTTTGAGATGCGCCCAAGCGAATGGGGTAAAGACTTGGCGACCCTGGACTTGTCAGAGTTTCAACGAAATGGGCGGCTTATTTTTTTTGATGGCACCCTTTTGGGGGGAGGGTTTAAAGGGATTCTGCAAGGAGATCAACCATGACAACCCCACATAGTAACTAGATGGGCCAAGGGCAGAGTGAAGTGCCGAACGTGCCATTTGCGGTAACGATCATGAGACCGGGGGGTCAGGGCCTCAACAAATCGTCCGGGTTAGCACTTTTGAGTTTGCTTGAGAAGAAATCCTGAAAGTGGTTGACAGTCTGGGACGAGGTATGTAACTGTTGTGGCGACGCCGCTCTACTCGCTCAGAAGAGAGTATGTTCTTGTCCAAGGTTACTTGGGAGACGGGACTGGCCGCAGGTCCCAACTTCCAATGAGCTCGACTTGTATTCCTCCAGATGGGGCTTGGATCTTGGACAGAACTTTCAATGGGCCGATGGGGCTGTGGGTCAAAACCAATGGTACCATTTTGGGGTAGCTGCACCGCACCACCCATTTTAGTCTATTTTAATGGGGATGGGGATGTTCACTGGGGGTACGGGATTTTGACCCATGGCCAATGGGTCGATCGGTTGGGCTGCTTAGGTGATGATTACTTCTCCTTCTGGGTGTGATGCCCAGTTCAATCAGAGGGCGGACGTTGGTGACGTTGGTATCGAGCCCGTCTCAGGTCGGCGGTGTATACTTCATGGTCTTGAACTCGCAGCATGCCGGTTGCATTTACGGAGCCTCCTTGCGCATGCTTGAGAAGTCAGTTCTTGTGTCAGGTTCTACATGGACTCATCAAAGACTGAGAGTCAGCGGAAAGACCAGGCGCACTTGTGACTGGCTCTGGACGGTTTCCGGTTGTTGCGCTGCCTGCACTCGCGCGCGCCTGGCAGGATGCCTGGATTGAGGCTCAGTTCGCAGCACTCAGGAGAAGGCGGGGAGGCGGCAGAAGGCACTGGTGAGTTATGTCTCTTGGTCAAAGATAGGTACCCTCCTGTTCACTGAGATGGAACCTGACTGGGGGATCCAGCACAACTAATTTTCTTCAAAATGGACTATTTGGTGGATCCCATGTTAGTGGACCAGAGGGTACCCAAAATGAAACCCTGGTAAATGGAGCCAAGGACTACAACCTGCGGTCCATATCCTGGTGGAATGAATCTTTTGACCCATACCTTCATTATGGTTTGTGGTTGTACATGGAACCTGTAGAACTTAGAACAGGACTCCAGACATGCCCGATCAAGGAGGTCATGACCATGAACCCGCGGGAGCGCTCTGTAGCAGACCATGTTCCTTGCAAAGCGGTCCTTCAACCTTTGCACGATTACCCTTGAGCACTGGGGATGGGCCTCCTGGGTTGTTTGAATGGAATTGACGTCAGTTTTTGTAGGTCCCAAGCCTTCTTTGTGGGGTGAATTCGAGTTGAATTCACCCGATGTCCCCCAAAGAATCCTACAGCTGGAGCAGATGCCTAAAACGCGGAATCCGGTCGTTTGTTCTGGGAGTGCGGCTGAGGTTTCCCAACACCGCCTATGGCACTTAAGGGGACTGATCCCTGACCGATTTGATTTGCAAAACCTTGCAAAGGGGCAGTATTGGAAGTAAGTTTTGGGCGCGATGACAGCCACCTGTCAATCCTTGATTCTTCGTGCTTTTCTTGGATACTGTTGATTTCTTCCTTTCTTCCTTTCTTCCTTCCTTTCTTCCTTTCTTCCTTCCTTCCTTCCTTTCTTCCTTTCTTTCTTTCTTTCTTTCTTTCTTTCTTTCTTTCTTTCTTTCTTTCATTCTCCGCGTTTTGTTTGTTTGTTTGTGTGTCAAGCATGTTGCGAAGGCAGCCGAAGCACGTGGTGATGCTGAGCCACGTGCCGCCCTTCATCGCGGAGCCCAGCGAGCCGCCCGGGCCCCAAGCGCCGAGCGCCGAGCGCCCGGCCCCAAAGAAATTGCGCCAAAGTCTTGGTGCTTCCCAGCCATCCGGTTTCTCGGCTTTCTTTTCTTTATTGTTTTTTTGTTTGGCCTTTTTGGGGGGGGTTTCGTGGTGGGATTTCCGTTCAACCCACTAAAGGTTAGGCTTTGAGCAGGTCTCAGGGGCGCGGGAAGTCCCACGTCGGCTTGCCAGCGTTCGCATTTGGCGTATGGGACTGGAAGGAGATGGCCATGGGTCGTAACCTATGCCGATCCCATGGGGCGGAACATCCATGTCCCACCTATTTTTGAGGTTCACCAGTACAGGGTTTTGACCCACACCCCATATGGCAAAAAAAACAACATGGGGGTGGACACGATTGCAGCCCGTGTAGCCGCCCAAGGTTTCCGGATTTTTCCGAAAGGCCGTTCTTGAGAAGACTCCAAAGTTGGCAGCTCCTGTGGCAAAGCAGCAGGAATCCATGAACTTGGGTTGGCCGTTTGACAGGGGCACAATGAGGGGAACCCAGGAGTTGGCGGTGTGCCTTAGGTACACCATGGAGAAAGATTGCTGCGAGATGCTGGTTGCTTCCAAAACACATTTGGCTTCTACGGCTGCTGATTTTCGAGCATTCCCAGCATTCCTCTGAAAAGCAATGTTGCCGCTGTCAATCCTCACAGAAACCGACTGTGACAGATCCACTTGCAAGATTCGGACCAGAGCCAAGCAAAGGGATCGCCGGCTGCGACTCGCAGCTCGCAGGCAAGGCTGGGCGAACTGGGAGCGTGAACCGCGGGACCGCATCGTTAAGCTGGCCAAAGATGCTGGTGTGAGGCGCGGAATGCGAGTGCTATCGCGACTTTCAAGATGCGGGAATCGTTGGTGGACTGTGGGGGGTATTCTACAAGTTTTGGGCTCCAGCTGAACCACGGCGTTGTTCTCGGGTCGATCCACATTCCATTGTGCCCCTGTCCCGAGGTTTTGACCATCCTTATTCATGGGAAGAATGTGGTAAAGTGTTTTATCTTCCGACGTTTAGTGGCCACATTGCTGCCAAGCTTGCGGCCTGGATAAGATAAATGCTTTTGTTGTGAAGCCCATGGCTTTGGGAGACGACACCTCCAATACGCACTCCATCATCATTGCTCTAGAAAACAGTTTGGATGCGCTTTTTGTGGATTTCCCCCGTTTTCCCTCTCTCCCTGTTCCTTTTTAGTGATCCTTTAGCACTCTTTTTATATACTACAGAGATGAATCCACAAAACCACACATCCAAACCGTCTAGAATTGCCATGCAACTTGCGACAGGCTCTGGCTTTGCGGACACTACCATGGCAATGCCGTCGCGGTGGACGATGACCTGGAGGCCTTAGCAACGGAGTTGCACAACGAAAACAAAACAAAACAAAGCAAACACAACACAAACAACAAGAAACAAAGAGAGCGACCCAGTGGAGGATCCGAACCTCTATTATTGCCAGCGTTCGCCCCCCCACCCCCCCCCCCCCTCCGCACGGGCATGGACACACATTTTTGCAGAGGCAGAGGCAACGCTTTGCCCATTAGGCCACTGCATCAAGTGCAATGGGCGAGAAAAACTGTGTGGGTGTCGATCCGACATCATGTGTGACGGTCATTTTGAGAGTTCCCTTCCTGCTTGCTGTCGCCAGCATGTGCAAGACGTTAGCCAAGGAAAAACACAGATCAAGTGTCGGAAGGACGCTTGAGCATGGCTGTTTCAGGTTGTGACCTGTGCTGGTGTTGGCAGCAACATCAACTGGACTGCGAACGCAGGTGTCGGAGCCTTAGTCTTTGCGAACGCAGCTTTCCAACCCCACATGTTGATGAATCAATGAAGGGCTCTGTCTTTTCCTTTGCTGAATGCACTTCTTCTAGCTCACTGCACATCATGACCCTGCACGTGAGCTCTGCCTGTCAGCACATGGGTGCGTCCAGCAGCTGACCCTTTGGTAGTTCAAATGGAAGCCAAATGGCCGGCAACCAGTTTTCCGGTCAAGCAGGATGAAACATTGACCAGTGCAGGTTCCAGTAGGAAGCATTGACAAGTACACGCGAGCACTGGGTCAAAGTCTCCAAGACCCCGTCCTCTGTCCGCAACTGAGGTTGTGGCCACCTCGAACAGGCCCGACTTCGACAAGCGATGAGCTCAGTTCGGACAACTTTTGAGGACCCCCAACTGACTTCCCGAGTTTTCCTGATTTTGAACTTTCTGGGAAGACAACTCGAGTGGTACCTGAAAAGTTTGGTGGTTTTTCCAGTGCACTTGCCAAGGAACACAGCGAAGAAGTCCGTTTCGGCGTTCGGCGTTCGGCCTTGCGTTGGGCATCAAGTCGGCCTCCCTTCCGGGCCTTCAAAGGGCCCTTCTTTGGCTATACTTCATAACAGCCCTTGCAACCCCTAGCAAAACAGTTGAATCGCATAGCCCCCACTTCACTTGGGTTCAGGAGCAAAGCTCTTCTGCTGCCGAGGTGCGTGGGGGACCCGCCCTTCTTCGCGGACGCCCAGCACTCGGGGCTCCGGATCGTGCGCTTCGACGAAGAAGGCCCCAGGCGCGGATTTGAATCCGCACGGACACCGAAGCGGCCGCTGGCCGGGTGTCAACACCGATTTGGGATCCCATTTTGGTGGGTGAATTCACCACCCCATTTTAGGCTTCCTATTTTAGTGGTTGGATTGGTTGATGTTCACTGGGGGTGTGGGATCTTGACCCATGGCCAATTCTTTGTGGGGAGTGTGTGGGCGAAAAAGAGGTTGTTTCTGGCTTGCCGAAGTAATTCTTCCAAAAGCATTTGAGTTTGTCTCAAATGTGGGACCCTCATCCTGAGTGGCCCATCGTTGGGTTCGCTTTCACTCCAAGAAGCGGGCGCCCTCAAAGCCACGCCTACTGTACATACACATCTCAACGGCCTAATCAAGGCCAGCAAGGCCAGCAAGGCCAGCAAGGCCAGCAAGGCCAGCAAGGCCAGCAAGGCCAGCAAGGCCAGCAATCAGAGCAAAGTCTGCTGGAAAAAAGCGGCCAACCCAATACAGCAGCAGCCGGCTGTAGTAAGTTAAACGGGCACACAAGCAAAATGGCTGTTATCCTTTTTGGTCTGCCACTGCACAGGCACAGCTGGTTTGTGCTGGCTGACGTGCCTTTGAAGTTGGACGATGCATTCCGCCAGGCAGGAGTTCTCTTTCAAAGGCAGGGGTCTCTTTCAGTGGAGGGCACACCCTAAACCCGAATATCAAAAAACACACACGGTTTTTTAGGCCCCCCCTCCCGGAGAAGCGACACACTTATAGAGAGAGTTAGTGATGACGCCGGCGCCTGTCACGAGGATGGCAATTACAATGGCTCGCCGAGAAGGAAAAAGAAGCGGGCCAGCGAAGCAATCAACAACAGGCCGGATCGATGGTCAGTCTCGTTAGCGGTCGCACAGCCCTCCTGAGTTTGCCCAGACTCCTTGAACACTTGGATATGATATGGCCCTCCAAAATAGTGCTTTTCCTCTTGGTTGCCATTCACCTACCCCCCCAAAAAAAGAGAAAGAAAAGAAAAGAAGAAAGCAAAAAGCGGGTACCCCCCCCCAAAAAAAAAGAAGAAAAGCAGATTCCAGCCCAGGTTGGGGCTGGACGGCAACGCGCAGGACGCTTTGGGATTGATGGATGCTTC
Organism: Effrenium voratum; assembly: GCA_963377175.1. NCBI lineage: Eukaryota > Dinophyceae > Suessiales > Symbiodiniaceae > Effrenium > Effrenium voratum. The sequence continues at coordinate 839,724 of CAUJNA010002447.1, read as the reverse complement.
GATATGTTTGGATGGGTTTCGCACCTGCGTGGCTGGGCTTGGGGCTCGGGGAAACCTCTTCAGGTATATGAGGAAATTCAAAAAGCCCAGGCTCTGGTGGGCTATTCGAGTCATAAGCTGAAGGTGGTTCTCGAAGAACCCTTCCATGATCTTGCTCTCTAGTCGCTCAGTCGCTCCATTTGTTTTGATGGAAGGAGAGGAGTTTTCGTGCATTTGATGTGCTTTTTCAAGCAGCGACCTCAACTCTTCAGTGATTGAAAGTCATCGGGAAGCATACCACATGTAATACGGCACTCACACACTAAATCACGTTTTGCTGATTTACATATTTTCGAGTTATTCAAGCAAGAAGCTGCACTCTATGTCATTGGTTCCTTTTGACCGGACACCATTCTTTGCTTCTTGTTGCTTCTGTGTGATGTTGTCTCCACGCGAAGCATCGCGTGGCAAAGGTCAGTCCCGCTTGTTCCTTTCGGATCAAGACACGCTGTCCTGGCACCTTGCAGCCTTGGTCAAGACGTTTTGCTCGGGGCGGAAGCTTCGCTTGCATCTAAATGGACTAGGTTCCAATTGCGAGCCCAAGAAGCAGTGAGCATATTTCTTGAGGGCTCACCCGGGCTTTCGAAGAGTTCCAAGCAAGGCGACATGATGGATATGGCTGTGGGTCAAAACCAATGGTACCGTTCTGAATTGGGGGGCACCACCCATTTTAGAACCTATTTTAGTGGGGATTGGGATGTTTACTGGGGGATTTTGACCCATGGCCATATGATGGATAGCAATATGTGTGTATCATATCCCTGTTACCCATGAAGTACGGCCCGGCGAGGGGCAAATATGACACATTGATGCTTGGAGGGGAGGAGATTCTGTTGCTTCATGATTTGATAGGCCAAATTAAAATGCACCGTCTATCTGGAGGGTTGCGACCCGGGGTGCGACTCTGGAACCTTTCAATGGGATTGTCTGCATGGAACCAGGGACTTGCCCGGCTGCGCAGGAGGACATATTCAAGTCACCCTTCAGGCATCAAACCTACTGAGCGGTGCGCGAGCGTTGCGAGCGTTTTCTGCTGCGAGGGTTGCCTTCGGGGAAACCGAAAATTGGCTGGCGGGCCTACAGTTCTTGTTACTAAGTTTGATTTTTCAGTCAATTGGTTTCAGTTCATCAGTCCTTTACTTGGATGCGCCATTGTTTGTTACCATGTTTGTTTCAATTTGAGCGATGCGCCCTGCACGAGCCGTCACGAGCCGTCCGAGCCCACGAGGCCAAGAGGCCAGTGGGCTGTACACTAAGCCCTGGGTGTCGAGGGGAGAAAAAGATGGCGGAGTGGAAGGGAGATGGATCCACGGGATGCGGATTCCTGGCATCCCGTTGAAACCTGCGAATCACCCCAAGGGACAAATTTGGATCGGTACGCCTTCCACCTCCCAAGCAACGAGGGTGCATCGAACAAAGGATGGGCACATTGGTTTTGTCCTGACCGCGGCCTTGTTTTCTTCATTCTCCTTGGTGCTTATCAATTCCATCTACATTCTGCGCCGCATTGCTACGGCAAAGCCGACTGTGATTCAGTTGATGATCAACAGAATGAGGAATCTAAGAATATCTCCTCCTTGGCCCATCGCAAGGATCACTAGGATTGAAGAAGAGAAGCCACACTTGCTTTAGAGATGGAGAAAAAGATTGTCGAGTGACTATACCTGGGCTTGTCACGTGCTTTTGTGTTTTTCGCACAGCAGACGGCTCAAGGGGGAAGGATCCAACTCCAGCTGGGCAAGCGGAGGCGGTTTTGGGAGTCCGGCCTTGTACTCAGGTCGGAGAGCGATCACGGGCACGGAATGTGACACGAAGGGCCCAAACTGAATGTTTTCCTAAGAGTCTTCAGAGAGTCAAGGACTGTGAGGACTTCTGAATACCCCCATGCTGTCTCTTGCCGGGATAGGTATCAAGCCAAATTTTGTGGAGCGTCAATAGAATCCGATGAAGACTCAAAAACAACTTTTTAGGCGTCAAGAGAAGTCTAATTGCCATTCGGAGGGAGGGAGGGAGGGAGGGAGGGAGGAAGGGAGGAAGGAAGGGAGGGAGGGAGGGAGGAAGGGAGAAAGGGAGGAAGGGAAGGAGGGAAGGAGGGAAGGAAGGGAAGGAAGGAAGGCAGGATAAGGCAGGACGGACTGCTTGATGCGGTTACTTGCGCGAAGGGGGCTGCGCCAAGAAACTTTCTTCCAACAGTGTGGCCGGATCTTGGGGTCGCAAAAGCTTGGGAGCGGATGCCAGCAGTCATGGAGGCTTGAATCCTCCCTGGGTCGCTCTAATAGAGGGCCCCTTGCTTGCATGATCCCAGGGGCCATATCTCCCGTTTGACTGGAGATGGACAACAGCCGGTCGGGATTCTGGTGCGGGATTCTGTTCCCGGATTCTGATTTCGTGAATGAATCACCGCACATGCGTTTAGCAGTCGGACCTTCCCGTGGCATGGCTCCGAGAGTGGAGGGATTTTTGATCAGAGATTTCGATCATGCAACTGCTGTGCCAAGGCTCGCCGATCATGGCGGAGGCAAGTGTTCGAAGCGAGAGTTCGTCACAGCATGGGTCAAGGTCCTGCATGCGAGTTGCCTGCCTTCCTCTGGGACGGGTTCTTCCGCCTTCTTGAAACCGATGCACCGCTTCCGCTTGCTGGGGCGAGAGCGGCGTTTTCAGGGCCTGGGCATCTCCATTGAGGAGCCGCTGGACATGATCCGGCCGGGGGCCCCAGGAAGGAAGGCAAGCGCCGTGGATCGGGCGCACCTGTGGTTTCAGGCGGGTTCGGATGACTTGCTCAGCAGAGACAGAGGGAATGACCCTTAGCTTATACACCAGTGCTTGTGATTTCCTTGCACCCCTGGGTTCATTCCCACATGCAACTTGCGCACCAGCAAGTTGCGTGTTCTTTCTCTTCCTGGACACAGCAAGCGCCCGGCACAACGGAACGAATCTGCGAAAGGCTGTTTGTTCACTTTGTTTGGGAAAAGCGCATGGGCCAACAAGTTTTCGCCGGTCCAGCGTTTGTTTGTTTCTGCCCCGGGGACCTTGAGGCAGAATCTCGATGAGAGGATCTTCGTGAAGTGCCGCGGGGATCGTGAAATCCGGGGCAGGCCGGGCGCGGTGTTTGGCGAGGGGGTGACAAATTTGGCGGTGCGGACACGGGATCTGATACTTTGGCTCAGCTCCCAACCGACGATTGGTTTCTCTTCAACCAAAACAGGGGATTCCCGATGTCAAGTCTGTATCCAGAGTCGCCAGACTCGCAGAGTGCTCAGCTTGCTTTGGTTTTTTCGTTGGCCATGCCCAGGTTACATGCCTACGATCAGCACTTGAACATGATCCTCAGCGAAGTGGAGGCCAGGGGCTTTCGTCAGTCAGGGGGAGGGGAGGCGGTATGGTCACTTGGGAGCAGGACGGCCTTTTTTTCTTCTTAAAACAAATCTATTTGTGAGTCTCCGGGGTGCAACTTTTTTTGTTTGGCAACTGTTTTACAGGTCGAGCCATGCGAAAAGCCTCTTGCGCATCGGGTGGGCTCTGAGATGTGCCGAGTTTGCTGCCAGGAGATCTCCTACGTGAGAGAGGAGGTGCCTGGGAAGGCGGGGTTCGGGGGGTCCGTGGCCTGATGGGGGCAGCTGGCCGCTGAGTGTTTGAGGTCCTAAAAAAAACAAAAAGCACACGGCTTTCATGCTTAGATGCTTTGAATTTGTGGACGGAGTGTGCCAAATTCTCTCAGCGTCGCAGAAACCGCTTGGCTCCTCGGACCACCATACTCACGAAGCAAGGAGCCCGAGATGAAGGCCCACCGGCGCGGCATCGAGATGATCTTTGCTGGGCCGCCAAAAGCGACATGGATGGTTTTGGTTGCGGTCCGGGCGCGCCGAAGGGCCGGTTTTGGAAAGGGCTGGAAAGGGACAATCTGGTGCAACCAGGATTTATGCAACAGGTCCTTCTGTTCAGTGTCCGCAGATTGTGCATGCCAAACAAGGGGCACTGTTAGAGGATGGAACGCAATTTCGACTGCGGTACATCCCGTCGCTTGCGGTTGGTAGAGATCGTTGTGGCCCTGAATGGGGGTTTTAAACCACCAATGGTACCATGACCCCCACATACACCCTTTACTGGGCCAAAGTGCGCGAAATCGCTGCACACGCGACCAAGGATGACCCACATAAGGAGTTTTGTCCACAGCACGTATGAACTAAGAACTTGCGCTTTTCAGTTAGTTTCAGGCGCTTGCACATTTGACGTGTGTACTGCAACGAATCCAAGAAGAGGGGATGCCGGCTTGCACTGCCGGTTTCTATGTACCCTTTCACCCAGAGTACTTCCCAGAAAGTCAGCGGGATGAACCTGTCCTTCGCTGGCTTGCTTGTCAAATGTAAACCCGCCTGCCCCAATCACCATACACCGCTCGAGCCTACAGCACCGCTGTCTTGCTTGCATATTTTGTCTTGCCGGAGCACATGATTTGAGAACTCCCCAAAGCTTGGTTCGTTGAGGATTCCAAAACATAGAGATCCAAGAGCCATGCAAACCACACACGATCTGATGCAGTGGTTTCTGGGGGCACAGCTCGCAACACGATGCACCCTTTATAAAGTCAGCCGCAGCTTTGCAGATGGTGCTATCTCCGTGGGGAAGAATGGGTGATGAATTCACCTACCCCAAAATGGGATCCCATTGGTTTTGACCCACAGCCATGTCCCAAGCCACTTTTTGGTCGTGTGCCGCTGGCTGGTCCATCCTTCGCTTCTTTTTTAGGTCCGCGGAGACTCCGTGATCCTCGTGCCGGCGGCCCAGTCTCCGAGCTTGCAACTCTGAAGGGAGACATGGCCAAAGCGACTCGAGCCTTTTTCTAAGGGTTTTTGCATTTCACCCTGGGAATACACCCACTGGGTATTGACCCCATTTAGGCACATTTTCGGATAAAACCGTGTTATTTTGAACCATTCTGGGTCATTTTTCAAGGGTGTAATCCCAGGGTGTAATACACAAATCCTCAGACTTTTTGTCGGGGAGAATTCAGAGGCAAAGACGGTGGCTTGTGAAGGCACCCCAGAAAGTCAGAACAAAGACAATCACCCAAGGTTGATTGATCTGAGAATCAATGAATGGGATAGGCTTTGATGATAGTTTGATTCTTCCATTGAACCATTGGGACTTGCCGCAGAGGTGTTTTCGGGGATGCAGTACTTTGCAGGTACGCGCGGAAATAGTAGAGGATTTGACAGGCTCAAGTCAAGGAACTGCCATTTTATTAGCCCCTCCCCCCAGTCCAAACAGCGGAAACACTTTCCATTCAGGCTCCCAGCGGAAATCACCGAACTGCAAACAAACCATTGCATTACTTGCTCCCTTCTCAGCTCAGATGGGGGAGGGGCCGAGTGTGCCACAATGTGAAGGGGCAGAGTTTTACCCTACGAGTGACAAGAACTTTTGCTGAGGTCGCCACCACTGAAAGGCTAGCAGCCGCCCAACTGGTGCTTTCATCGTGGTCCTAGTTCTCCACGTTGGAAAGTGCCAAACCCGTCCACATTGGGGCCGCTTGTGGCATCGTGTGACATCAGTGTACAGTGGACATTTGGGTGGTCGAAGAATGAGACATGGGCGGCTATGATAAAAGGTGCTCCCAGCCCACAGGCCTCTCGCAATGGCTTCGGGCCGGGCCCATTTATAGTTATGGCCCATGAAACAAATGGGAAAACACAGTGACAAGTTGGCACGGGGTCGTTTTTGTTTGCTCTATATTGCGACGGGGCGACAGGGATTGGGGAGCCAACGGGCTCAAAGATCGTCACTTGGCCACACGGAAACGCCAGACGGATGGTATGTGGACAAGAACACGCAACTTTTACCCAGAGCACGAAGCAATGATTAGCCAAGCTTGTGATTATGAAGAGTCGATCCATGTCTCTTCAAACGCTCCGACGTTGATATATACATATATATATATATATATATTCTATGCATAGTATATACATAATACATACACGATACATACATACATACATACATGCATGCATGCATGCATACATACATACATACATACATACATACATACATACATACATACATACATACATACATACATACATACATACATACATACATACATACATACATACATACATACATACATACATACATACATACATACATACATACATACATACATACATACATACATACATACATACATACATACATACATACATACATACATACATACATACATACATATACAATATATATATATATATGTATATATATATATATGTATATATATATATATGTATATATATGTATACATATATATATATACACATATGTATATATAACATAAGATTTGACACCGGGCAGCGCCTGGCCATGGAAACATGGCGAGCGGAGGAGGGTTCGCTTCGACGGGCTGGGCTCTTGCTTCGAGTCGGCTGGGCGGGGGGGCGCCGGCGGTCGCCAGGGGCGATGTTTTTCCCCCCTTTTTCCAATTTTTTCAGTTTTTCATTCTTTCTTTTTTTCTCCCCCTGATTTTTTTTTTCAGTTTTTCGCGTTTTTCTTATTTTTTTCAGTTTTTCGTTTTTTTCCCCCTTTTTTTCGTTTTTCGTTTTTTTCTCTCCCCGTTTTTTTCCTTTTTTTTCTTTTTCTCCGACTTATTAGTGGGTTACTATGTTTGAGATTACTTGTTTCTTTACGACTTCCAAAAAAAGGAGAAATCGGCTTGTGAGATTTGTTTGTTTCTCTGAGTCTTGCTGGCTTTCTCCAAGTTACCCTCCCACCAACTAACATGGAAGTGCAAAAAGGCCCTTTGGAAGAGGAAAGTAGTCTTTCTACAGGGGCCCTTTTGCACTTCCATGTTGGCTGGTGGGAGGGTATCCAAGTTGAAACGGGTGAAGCAGGATGCAAGCCTCAGCCTCCCGGCAGTTTGGGAAGCCTCGTCTGGCAGCATGATATCACTTTCGCCAGTTTTGAGGCCAGGTGCACTGCAAACATGGACAGAAAGCGCGCTGTGAAAAATGCAACTTCGAAATGATTCAGGGTTATTTTGATTCTGTGTGTCATTGTTGTAAACCCATGTTAGTGGACATGGACATGGAGCAAGAGCGTTTGCAAGTGCTATGGTCAAAGAAAAAACGGCCTTTTGTAGCTAAGAACCGGCTCGGAGCCGGTTCCCCGACGTTGTGTACCGTCCCTGCGCTTCCCTCCCCACAGCCTTCGTGGGATGGTTTCGAGGACAAGGAGCTGCTGGTCCGTGCCGAGCGCCAACTGAAGCAGATCGAGGCGCAGGCGCGTCACGACTCGACTCGACTCGACTCGACTCGACGTTGTCGCAAGCCGGGGCATTGGTGGGGCATTGGTGAGGCATTGGTGGACTTTGTGTTTGGGGTGTGCTAAAGGCCTTGCTTAAGGCGGCAACTTGTTGGGTCTATGACAAAGTGAGGCTGCAGGTACCGTGTCACTGGCTTGGGTCAGAACTGCCTGCGTTTCTGGACTTGCCCACAAGTTGCCCGAAACGGATCCAGAGATTGTGCCTGATGGAATGACCTGCCTGCTAAGATATTTGGTCCAAGGGCTCTAGATATTTGGGTTACATCGGTGTGCAGGTGACCTTCAGCGATGTCTGGAGGATGCATGTTCTGGTGCTGCCATCATCAATCTGGAGTGGTGTGGGTCAACTTAGCAGACAGTGTGGGAATCCCAAGATTGAGCCGCTGCTCAATCGAAACTACCGATCTAGGATTTCTTGCGTATGTGCGTTATTGCGTATTACATGTTTGGACAGCGTTCTGGAACAGCAACCCAAGACCTGCTTTCCAGCCTGTGAAAGACCACAATGCTTCAACGCTTGGCCGATTTGAAGCTCCAAAGCTGACCATGATCTTCGCTACCATGTAAACCCCTTGCAAGAAACCATGGGTTTGCCTCGCTGGCTAGATCAGCCATGCTTGCGTGCTGGAGCTGTTGCTCTGAACAGATTCATGGGGGCTGCGAAGTCCCAAGTAAGCAAGATATAGTCTACGTGCGTAGTCTCGGAGAGCTGCAACAGCTGTGCGAGGCAGACAAGGCGGAGGTGACGCTGGATTCCCGAAGGGAATTGGCCGGATGCCCCAATCGAATTGAGTGAGCACCTGGGCCGCCATGCCATGGGAAATACTGTGGATGGCTGCGAAATCCTCTTAGGCACCACCTGAGCCAAGAAACCCTGCCGACATGGTTTCCCTTGGTTTCAAAGTGGTGCGAACGGGTGTCGTCCACCCACAGTATTGCCCGTGGTTCACGCAAGACCTCGCCGCGCCCATGTGAGGAAGATGACTCTTTGGCTGGCGTTGGGCAGAAGCGAATTGATGGTGGATGAATGCTTCTTGTCGGACGCTCATGTAGAGTCAAACTGTTTTAATTTGATGCTACCTTCGAACTTCTTGATTGGCGACTCACAGCTTTCTCATTCTTGACAATCGCAGGAAATAAAAGGTGCTTGTCACACAGTTGTTGCACACATCCTGCCACTTGATGTTGACACTACTCGGTTTGGTTGGCCACATGCGACCGTTTTGCCACATTGGCTTGTCCTTCACAGTCATCCCTTTTATGAAGAAACGATGCTAGTGGTTGCGGGGCCCACCCAAACCCTGTGACACGCTGTCAACAGTGGCCAGCACAAGGCCGCTGGTTTCAACATCCATCACTTGCATATAAACATCCTCATTTAGCTTTCCCTCTCAGTTCTCCCATGTTTAGTCATCCCCTTTACCCACAGGGAATCGATGCAAACGCAGCCCTTAGCCGGGGCCAATATTTTGCGCCGCTCCGAGATCGGCTGCATCCTCCATGCTGCCCTGGAGGCGGGAGCGGGTGGCTTTCGGCGAGAGAGGGGAAGCAAAAAAAGAGAAGAAGTTACTCATGCCCCTTCTCCATCACCAGCTTGGGGGGAGCTTTTTTGGTTTCCAGGTGCCGAGGTTGAGTTGACCATAAGTGCAGAGTTGACCATAAGTGCAGGTTGAGTTGAGTTGAGTTGACTATTAAAAAAACAAAAAAAACCTGTGTCTTTCCTTCTTCGTTTGGTCCGCTAGCAGACAGAGACGTGGCAGGGTCTGGTTGGTGCGGGTGCAGGGGGCAGCCAGCGGCAACGAGGAAGATTTAGAGAAGTGGCGGCCCCGGCAGCACTTTCTCAGCTCCTAAGTTACGAATATGACGTGCGCATGAGTTGATTGAAGGTTCGCGTGGGAAACTCAGCACTTTGCATTTGGCATTTCTCTGCACTGAAGAAAGTCAATGTTCGATCTAGGGATGGCCACGGAAGGCACGGCGAACGCGACGGCTTGTGCTAGATGCAGCGTGCGGCCGCTTTTTTCCAGTGGTGCAAGCAATTGAGTGTGCAGTCTTTGAGGGGACCCCGAAACCGCCGGTTGTCCTTTTCGTCTCCCTCTAACACCACAAACCCCGGGTACCAACTCCAATAAGGGCACACCCAATTGCAGGTGTTCCCGAACCAACTTGGCTGGATCTTCAGCTCTGTCCTTCACAAGCGCTTGTTTCAAGAGCTCATCCCTTGTTTCCGGTCGCTTTCCGCCAGTGCCAGACCTTGTGACCCACGACCAGAACCAGATCGGCGGTCGCGATCTGCTTGACCAGTCGCAGCTGCGCGTGTTGTTTTGTTCTTGGGGAACGCGCGACTTGTGCAAAGGGACCGCCGGAGATCGACGGCGCAGGCCTCGCGTCCTCTGTGCCGGAAAAAAAAAACGCGGTGTGGTGCGGTCGGAGCCAGTGCCCAGACCTCGGCAATGTGGCGAGGCCGACCATGGCAGGTCTACGCGACCTCAACTGGAAACCAGACGGTGACCATGACTTCGAGCAGCTGACACGTCCTTTGAACCAGACCGTGTTCAGATCTTTCACACGAAGTCCCACCTGGCCATGGGTCAAATCCCGTACCCCCAGTGAACATCCCAATCCCCACAAAAACAAAAAAACAACAAAAACGGGTGGTGCACCTACCCCAAAATGGGATCCCACTGGTTTTGACCCACACCCACCTCACAGTCGCATACCATTCAGGGAAGGGGGCGAAAAAGCGCGGGTCGCGTCAGCTTCGGCTCGCTGAGGTTGGAGCAGGCCATCGAGGGCGCGCAGAAGCTCGGGGCCCACGCCGAGCTGCGCGCGCGGGGCCGAAGCACCGCCAAGGAGAGGAGTTCTGAGAGGATGGCTGGGATGTGTCAGTTGTGCTTGGATCAACTTGAAAGGGCACCTTTCTGGCAGAATAAATTCTTGTGAGCAACACCCGATGTTTGTCATCCCAAAGTTCCAACTTCTCGTGCATTTCGGCAAGTTGCCAGAATGTTCGCCTAACATCACCCAAGGACACTCGCTAAATAAGTTGGCAACCAAAAAGATGATGTGAAAAACCGAACAGAATATGGGAACCCTGCGATTTTCACGCCGGCCCCCCAATCCCCCCAACTCCGCGTGACTTTCTGTGCCAAGGTGCGAGGCAGGCATGTGCTGTCGAAGTGGCGGCGAAAGAATGGCCGGGCCGAGCGCGAGGGGCCCAAGGCGGTGGGCCCAAATTCTGGCAGTGCTCCGTCTTCTTGGAGATGGAGCAAAGTTTCTGCTTTGGGTTTTGACGCAAAACGTCTGCATTTGAGAATCTGAGCTTTTTGGTGCTCTATCATGAGGCTTAGTTCTGTACTCACTGAACCTGTTTTGGTGCAAGTGAGTGAACCCATTCACACAGCGGTAACTTTCGGACGACTTTTGCTTTTGAAGGCCTGAATAAGATCCAGCGGTATACATATTAGTGTAGCCTATTTACAATGGATATACGCACTATTCACACAATTCACATCACATGATCATGTATATGACCATATATAGGTACACACATGCAAACACATACGCGCACACAAACTTATACAGAAGGGTTGGTTGGGCGGGGGGCCGCATTTCGCAGTTCGAAATCCTGCAAAATCTGACTCCACCATTTCTTTGGTTTTCCAAAATGCATGCCATCGTCTGCTGCAACATTCTGCAATTACACAATAAACACACCGGAGCTTTCCGAACAACACACTGCAGACCCTATGTCCGGTACAAAACAACTCGAGAAAAACAACATCAAAAACAAAAAACCACGCGCAAACACACACACGCACACATACACACAACTGCAGACCCTATGTCCCGTGCAAAACCACTCGAGTTTCCAAAAAACAACAACAAAACAGAGCCGCAGACCCTACTGCCCTGAAGCGCAAAAGCAAAACGCAATATGACAGACCCCCCATGTGGGTACGGCTCAGGACCTGGAGCCATGGGGGGCATTTTGTCTTTTGTTTGCTCCCCCCTTAGTTTTGTTTTCTCTTCTTCTTTTTTGATCGTTTTGTTGTTTTTGTTGTTTTTGTTTTTGGAGAACTCGAGTTGTCATGCGATTTTTGCACTTTTTCCAAGCAATGCAAAACCCAAAAAAAGACACAACTTGAGCTTTTTCCAGAAAGCAACCAAGCACAACTGCTGAGCCCAGCCCCCCCCCTGCCTGGTCTGTCGAGACCCATCAATTCTGCAGTGCTGAAACTCATTCTTGTCCATTTTTTTTTCACTTCCGGACATAGGGTCTGCACGTGTTCCTTTCACCAAATGAAAACTCGAGGGAAGCCAATAGAGACTCAAGAACAATGCACTTTCAGTTCTATTGGTTTGCAAGTTGTAATTTGCCTTCAATTAGGATTCGTTTATTATTATTATTTACATGAACGGGGAGTTATTTTCCAAGTAGGATTTGAGTAGAATTTGGCTGGCATTTCAAGATACTGTAGTAAAGAAAGACAAGCTGGTTGCTTCTTCCAACTATTTCAAATATTACTTTAATTTTGAACTAGACATGAAATGGGAATTCCTTCCCAAGTATGCTTTACGGACAATTCACAAACATAATTTAGCAAAAAAAGACAAGCAGGTTGTTTCTTGTAATTTGCCTGCCCCTTAAAGGGAGGCAATAGAGCCCACGGGATGGCAATGAACCCAGAGTCTCGGTCGCTCGGGTGTGGTGCTTCTGCATCGGCGGACGGTGGAAGGCATGTTGCCAGGCGATGGACAATGTCAACACAAAAACAGCTGGAAAGCCAAAAAAAAGAAAAGCAAGGACGCCAAAAAAATCCAAAACAATTTCTGCTGAAACCAAATATTCTCCCCGGGAGTTTTGTTTTGTTTTTCCTGATGCTTGCATGTCTCTATAATATATATATATATACTTCAGTCAGACAAAAGTTTATGCTTCTTGGCTGTGTTGAAAAGATACTATCAGGTCAGCGGCGGATCGAATCAACAAGTGCGTTTTGTGTGGCAGGCGTGGGACGGTCAATTATCACCCTGTTTTAAATTTATAGTAAAAGGCTTCCCGGGTCCAAAATTGACCGCGCGTACCCCGTACGTCTCTTCATGAAGGATTCTAAGGGGAAAGGGTTGTCATCGCTCTGACCTTCAAGATGCGCAGTTTTTGTTTGGCCAGTGTATATATATATATATCAAACAATAACACGAAAACACACACACACACACACACACATGTTGTTTTGTACTTTGTAAGAGTAGAATACAAGAAGCTGCAGTAAACATTTATATCATGGCTAACTCAATGTGGAATGCCCGCAGAGACCATAATCTGGCCAGGCGCTGTGTACAAACACGTTCAGATTCAAATCTGCATGGAAACAAGTATGGAATTCAAGAAGCCAAGTCTAGAAGAACACTGTGCATTTGGAATACAGATGAACTGGAGATATATAATTCAAAACATAACCGTCATAGGTATATATATATATATGTATACATATGTATGTATATACATAATATATATATATATGTATATATACACAGTATATTCCCAAATATCGACATCTGCATGTTGGCGCGCACATGTCTTGCACATCTTTTCCAAGTTTATTAAATGGGTTTTGGCGATCGCCGGGTTTTTCCACATATTTTCCGACATGCATCTCCACATCTCTCAAGCGATGGCCGAGGTGCGGAGGTGGAGATGGCGCGGCTCAGCCGCCAGCTCTCGGAGATCTCGGCGCAGCTGCGGGCCTTGCCGCCGGACCTCGCGGGGCCGGGGGGCCTTGTGGGGCTCCGTGGTGTCCGAGGGGGCGGGGGGGAGAGGGAGGGGGGTGGGGTGAAAGTCTTTCACTGCGATCGAAATCCCGTCAGGTTGAGGAAAATTCCCAAAAGATGCAGAGATTCACGCCTTTGACGTGTTACATGGGGTTGGGTAGGCCCTGGTAGTGCCGGGATTTGAGTGTGACTCACTTTGCGCCTGCCAGCAATACCCTGGCTCAAGGGAATTTGAACTCAGACAAGTCGAAAAGCGACTTTAGAGGCAAGTCGAAAGCGACATTTGCCCCAGCCGTTCTTCAAGTCAATGGACTATTTTTCGCTGGATGTCGCGCCGTGGGACCCTGCCGACTGGCCGAAGGCTTATTCTACCTCACCCTACATGAGCAACAGAAGCTGGTTGGCGTTTAGAGGTTTCGTTGTGCTTTTGTTCATTGGGCATTTCATTGCCCATTTGAATGAGTACTGGGGAGAGGAACACTGGATGTACTTCATCTACCTGACGCGCTGGACCCTAACTACCGAAGTCATCCAGGAGATTCTCTACTTCTTAGCCTCCTTTTGGGGTTACATCCTGCTTGAGAACGGCATCCGTGCCACATACGTCCCAGCAATCGTGAAAGTCCACATGGCTTTCAAGTGCATGGTCTTGCCCACCTGTCTGCTCTCTTCTGGGCTCTACTGGGCTTTATCGCCATACCTGCCGCCGCCCTATGTGAGTGCGGCCTGCCATGGAGGGGACGTGATCGTGATCCACCTGAGCTTCTTCCTGGGGAGGTGGCCCTATGCCTGGAACAAGATCGGCTGGGTGTTGGTCTACGGGGGGACCTATGGGACTTGGACGCTGCTGGATTACCTCCTGAAGATCCTTTGCTGCATTTGGCCAAGGGATGTTAGGACTTTAACTTTTTGCCAACTAAGTCGGGTTTTTCATATTAAACCACTAAAAGTTATTCACTTTTAGCAGGGGAGCAGAAAGCAACCGAGGATCGGCACGGATGATTCGGCGCCCTGCGAGGAGTACCCCTTGAACGAGTGCCCCATCTACAAGCAGATCGATTGGCACCACCCCTTGGTGACAGGTCTCCTGATGCTCGGGGGGGCTCTGGTGGGTCCCCCTCTGCTGGGTGGGCTGTACACTTGGCTCACGAAGCTCCGTGACGGCTGCGACGGCGAGGCCAAGGTCATGCGCGAGGCCGTCCTGGTACCCACGGAGGAGAAGATCGAGGAGCCGAAGGCTGATTTCAAATGTGGGACGAAGTCTCTCTTAAACTGCGGAGCATGAGAGCGTGAAGCTCGTGTCGTTGACCTGGCACAACAGTTGTCAACGGCATTGCCCATCTCTGAGATCAAGGGAGATCTCGTAATTCTCGGCTGGAGCAGACTCCACAAGTGGAGCAAGCTGGAAAGCCGCATTTGCTACAGACCTTTTTGCTTGCACTGCAACGCGTTGGAAAAGTCCTGGAGATTAATAGACTTTAAAGTCTTAGGGGGTTTATGGCACCTCCCACTAGAAGCGGAAGCTTTAAGCAAGGGAGCAACGACTGGTTGCAGTGTCTTCTGCATAGTTTATTGTGTTTGCTTGTTTGCTTTTTTGAGAGGAGGCCGGGGGGGGGGGGAAGGAGGTGTGAGTGTGCGAGCCTGGTTTCATTGGGTGAAGTATGCAAAAGTCAACGGGCGGTTAGCGGTTAGAGCACACAACAAAGCAGCTGCAGCATAGCATGGGACAGCATGCCTGCAAAACATAGTTATGATACATCACTGTATGTTGTTTTTTCTATCCTGGGTGCCAAATGAATAGTTTTTACAGCCGAAGCATGTCAATTCCCTTAAATTACTTGGTCTTTTGTCTATACAAGGGACTTTTGCGAAAGGCTGGTTGGCTTCTTGAGTTGCAATCCATCCCCAACGCAGTCCCTTCGGCCAACTGGGACGACTTGGCTTGTGCTGGCTCTGACCCCTCGATCGGAGGCACTCGACCTCTACGACGTGTTCAGAGGCTCGCCGTCGAGCCGTTTCTCGGCAGTAGACTCAACTCCACCAGGTGGTGTCCTTTTCAGGCTTTGCAGTGGGGCGGCCTGGTGAGATGGAAAGAAGTGCCCCCTGTACTGCCCTGGCTCCGGAGCTGCAACAGCGAGTCTTGACAGTAGCAGCCTCATAGGTTACCCAGGACAATGTCAATTCAGCCGAACAGAGCCCCATGCCAGGGTGCGCACGAGGCGAGTGTGCGCCAAAGACAGGCTGGGTTCCTGTTTTCCTGTCGGCATGCTGCAAAGGAGGTGTGTGGACGCCTTATTGGTCAAAAGTCTCTTTGACCTGAGGTTTGGAGGGATCAGGGTTCCACTTTTTGACTACCACAATGACCCCTGGGTTTAAGTGTATTTGCAGGTGGTCAAAAAATAGAACCCTGGGAGGGATCCTTCTTTGTGATTGATTTCTTTGTTTTAATAGGGACTTTAGGCAACCTTGTTAAGACTCCCCGCCGTGAGCATGACGCCACACAAGGGTATACCATGTCGGGGTGTTGGGTCATTCCTTGTTGAGCTTTTTGGGTGCATGTGCCATGCTCAAGACACTTGTTTGTGAGGGCTTCAGGCATATGGGGGTTGATCAATATGCGAGCCCCCGAACGACAATGGGTAACTTTTCTGATTTAGTGGGACGTCCTTTAGTGGTTTTCCCCAATGATCATCCCATGTAAACGATCTTTTGACCAGCCCCCAGATACTTGTCCCTTCAATGCAGAATCGCACGGGCGTGTACAGGTTGTTCAACCATGGATGCCACATTTTGAGTGTTGACTGGGATTTCTGGGATGGGTAGCAACTGGATCTTTGTCATGACGTCCGTGACACCGCCTTGGCTCAGGAGGCGACTCTGAAACAACTCCGCCGGGCCATCTCGGAGGATGGCATTGGTCGGGGAGGGCTGGATGGTTTCTGGCCACGCTTTGTTTGGTATGGATGGTTCGGGAACGCAGGTGACTTGAACCGCTCACGCAAGGTTTGGTTCTGTGGAAAAGGCACACAAAACAACACAATCGAGCAATCTGGGTGGGTCTCGAGCGCGAATTGGCGATGTTGACATGCCTTCCTATGCATTTCGCAAAGCAGCAAGCATGATTCTCAGGTAACAAACGGAGCATGAACAGGTGGAACCTCCAGTGCCTCAGTCCTGTACTGCTTGGAGTGCATTGAAAGACTCAAGAGCATTGCTTTTGGTCTTGTGCCGGTGAACAAGCTACCGGGCACTGTCTGGTGGAATTTCTTACACTCGTTCATGTTCTTGTTGATAAACACATGATAGACCTCCTGACTGCCAGCTGGTATGAGGGCAGAAGAGGCCCACGACTAGTGATGGCTGAACTACTATTGTTTGTGCTTCAACCACGAGTTGTGCAACATGCAGGCACTGCCCTGCACAAAGTAAGGCATGCTGGCACTGGCTTCTCTGTTTGCTTTGTTAATCTGGGCGGTGGGGTTCGGAGCTTGTCCGCATTGGTTGTGTGCACTGGTTCATCATCTAGTTACCTTTAGCCGAATCTTTAGCTGAATCTGGCACCAGTGAATCAACCAGCCTCTCGGGCTCAATCCACCGCTGGGCTCAATCCTGGTGCAAAACAGTTCAGCCAACCAAGGCCCATGGTGAAGAGCTCTGAAAGCATTCTGTGGACAAACAAGCATTGTCCTTTGTCGTTTGTTGAGCTTCCATGCTGGGGATCTTTTTTTTACGTTATTTCGTGTGTTTATTGCCGTAGGGCAGTCAGGCACTAACATGCACCAACCTACACTAACACACACCAAGATACACCAAGATACACCAACATAGGCCAACGCGCAAAGCAAGCAGCCCTCGGTCAATGCAGTCTGGCCGTCGCGCGAGGCGGAGCTGGCTGGGGTCCCTCTTGAGGCCGTGGCGGATGCCCGGGATGTGGCCGAGAGTGCGAGCCTCGCTCATGTCACGTGCTTCGGTCCGCTCACTTGGCTGTGGGTCAAAACCAATGGTACCATGTTGGAGCAGGTGCACCTATTTTAGTGGGGCTTGGAATGTTCACTGGGGGAACGGGATTTTGACCCATGGCCACTTGGGTGATAGCTCAAAATGTAGCAGCCGGGGTTCCGAAGGTTTTGGTCTTGTCGTCATATACGTGTCAGCTTGGGTACCTTGTTATTTCTGCCACACCCACTTACAGCCCAGCCGCGAGCTTGTGGCAGTTCAATGGACTTTGGTTCCAACGAGCCGCTGGCCTTTGCTTCCCGTTTCGAAACAGGATGTCTCCCTGGTTGGGTTGGCTGCCGGTTGGGCTGTGAATCGATGCGAGGTGTGGAGGAGCAGCGGAAGGCCGGAGAGTTCGGTGCAGATTGGCTGCTTCTCGTCGTTTTAAGGGGGGAAGCCCAGAAAGGTGAACTGAGTGGTATCCCTTTGGTTTCCCTTCAGCCCCGAAAGTGCACCCTTGAAAGCACAAAAGGCCTGCCGAGCTTGAGCCAAAGGGGTGCCTGTGTCCTGTTCCATCGGTAGGTTGAGCGGTCCACCGCCAAGAAGCTGGAAGGCGGGCATAGAGCCTTCTACTCTCCAAGTTTTTCGGAAGCCCGTGAGTGGACATGGCGCGTCACCTTGGACATCCATGTGGCAGGTCTGATAGCGATGCAAGATGCCAGCCAGCCGCGGGCCCGGAGCTGTGGCCGGTTCTGTACGGATGCCCTAAGTTTTTGCAAGCGAATGAACCACACCCAGCCACAAAAGCCTGGTAAGTTACTGTATTACGACCGAACGATCGAATCCGGGTCTGGGAGCACTGAGTGCGCGACCTTTAGGGAGTTTGGGGGTGGCCAAATCAAGCACAGCAACAACTTGCGTGTGTGTTACTGTGTTACGGTAGAAATTAGGGGATCCCTTGTTCCCTTGCTGCAATGTTTTTGTTGAGATCCACCATGGCTGGTCTACTCGCAATGGGACAGTATCCACAGTACCGATGCCTCAGATTTCTCAACTGCTCCCGTGAAGAGAGTTGGACAGCAACCCTTCACCAACCCCAAGCTGACCCCTTTTTGTTTGGACAAAGGCCAATCAGATCTTTCTGATACTATGTCCGGCTCCCTTGCTTTGAGGTACCTGAGCATGGGCAGATGGCCGATGTTTGAATTTGGGACGAGGGGTGTCCTTGAATGTGAGCGTTCTGCTAAATTTTTGCTCGGCGCATCTTGAGCTTCACCCTCACGTCTCCCATTTGGTTTGGGGTTCACTGCACCCTGAGAATACCAGCAGGCGTGACCCCCTTGTTCTTCGGACTAGATGACTCATGTGTCCAGATGGGTCTGCTCTCTTGCCTCTTGTCGCCATGTTTCCGCCCCGTCTTCGGCTCGCGCTTTGGTCTTCCTGTGGCTCGCGCGTTTTTCGTCAGGTTGAAGGAGATCCTCCTGGAGCAGAAGGACGGGGCAACGCTGCCCAGAGCGGAGTGCTTGGGATGGGAACAGGGGAAGCCCCCCCCCCCCAAAAGCGGGGTTTCTGTTTGTTTGCCTTTCAAAACCGTCCAACACAGGTAATTATGCCTCTCCTACACCCGAGAAGAAATAAACTAAAAAAACAAAACAAACAAACCCAGAAACAACCAAACCCAGTTGTTTGTTGGGATCAGGGGCGAATCAAATCCATCTAACACCTGGCATGCACTCCAAGAACATCGCACATGTGACATTGTCAAGACAAGGTTTCAGGGGCGCAGCCGAGTTGCTCTTTTCTGCCAAGACTCGGACGCCGAGCTGTTTTTACATCCTCCAATCACTTCCAAACTGAGCCATCACAGAGAGCCATCCTCCTCCTCACAAATTCCTTCCGTCAAGATCCTCACAGAGAGGCTCCCAAAGCGAGGCGCCAGGCGCGCGCGTGCAACGCGCGGAGGACTTGGCGGGGGCCGAGACCCGGCAGCGGCTCGGGGAGGTCGCGGAGCACCTCATCAGGCGGGGTGCGCTTCGAACCGACGCTGCGAACTCTCCCCGAAGTGGGGACGACACGTCGGGGCGCCAGTGGGGTTGTGGGGTGAGCTCCTGAAATGGATGCGGATCGCGGTGGTCCGTTTTTTTTTTTTTTTTTTTCTCCGGTGAAAGGGGTAGCTTCAATAGTGCAAGTGGTCCCTTTTGGGGTTTTTGGGTGAAAGGGGGGGTAGCTTCAAACGTGCAACATCAACCCATGTAAGAAAAGAAGCATAATTTGAAGTTGCCGGATGGGCCAGCAACAAGAACAGCACGCTCTCGTGTGTCAAACAGTGTTTTTATATGTTTTATTTTGACGGATCCTTTTCTCTCTTGTTGGGGAACCTGTGTTTTTGAGATGTTTAGCGAGTCAAAAACAGCCATTTCATTGAAGGATTCTGAAACGATTGGGAGTGGAATGTGGGAAGCTGCCTGTTTGCCGTTTGCCAATGAACCAACTTAGCATGTGTCTGATAGTCTTTTTTGGTGTTGCTGCTAAAATTTAAATTTTTGCTCCCCTTCGACGTCAACCAAGTAAGCTTTGTAGAGAAATATCAGTGTTTGTATTGAATTTGGTCAACGGAAACACGCTGCCTGGCTTGGCTCAGAGGTGCCGCATTGATGGATTGTTTTTTTTTTGAGACCGATCTGATAGTGGTACTCGAATATTCGGGAGTCTCCAAAACACATGCAAATGGCCAGTGCCTTCCTTGTTCGAGTTTGACTGTCAGAGAGACGTCGCACTAGCAAGAAGAGTGCCAACCGAACAGTCTTGTTTTCCGGACTGCTTCGTTTTGTGGAGCGTAGGCGGAGGGTCAGCTGGTGGCTATGCGCTCCTTGCCACACATTTTGGTACAGTACAGATTTGCCCATGGCGTAGGTTTTCCTTAGCGGCACATTGCTGCGGGCAGCTAAGAGCTTCAGCAAGCCCACTCACTTTTAGCATTATTGTCTTCTGCGTCAAGGCGGGTAAGCTCAGACGCTGGACACTTGCTACAACCGATTTAGCTGACAGACGCATGGCCCTTTTTTTTGCATGTGGATTCCCCGCATGGTCTGAATTGAATGATTCCCTCGCCGGCGCAGGCAAGCCGAGAAGGAGCAGCAGCAGTCCTGGTGCCCCGTTCGATTCGATTTGCCGCGGTCGATTCGTGGATGGCGACCCAAGACTGCGTTTTTTTTCTTCTCCCAGCCAGGGATGTCAGCGAGAGCTTAAATGCCAATCATTGGCAGCAGTCCTCAAATCGTAGGCAGCCGTGATTGCCTGTGATAAAGAACGAGACTGGTTTCCATTGCCCCAGGCTGGGCACGCGCATGGGCCCCTAACTTGGTTCCCATTCTGCACCACCGCCCTTGCCCTTCGTTCCACTCCAATGCGCCAAGAATGTACGGAGCGCCTGGCAAAATGGTGAAGCCAAAGGCTGTAGAGGAGGAGCTGGAGTCGGAACCCGACTGAAAGAGTGCCATCGACCTCTGGATCTTCAAGCGTTGCCGATGGTTCGAGGCTCCGAAGCGTGAGCACTCAGAGAGACAAAGACAGGGAAAGAGACTGGACGGCATGACAAAAAGCTGAGGCGAAGCTGAGGCGAACAGGAGTTGTGTTCACGCGCTCTGGAAGAGAACATCCGCGTGGGCGAGGTCTCGTAGCCTGGATGCCCCTCAACGCGTGTCGAGAAGCAGCCCAGCGGGACTTCTGAGACAATTTGGTTTTGGTCACAAAGAATTGTGAGGGACCAGGCGTCCAGCTTCGTGTGGAAGGTGGCTCCCCATGTCCGTGGACTCACCGCAGGGAAGGATAAGCTGTGATGAGTGGTGCGCCATGATTTTGGTGTGTGATGGGCGTGGCGAATTTGGGCACGAAGTTTCCGCATGTGCCGTGCACATACTGAAGAAGGTCCCTGCAGTTCCTTCGAGAAGGCGCACGCTTGCGCCGTTTCCCCCCTTTTGAAAACTGTTTCATGTTGAGCTGGAGCGGGAGGGAGGAAAGGGAGCGCTGTTCAAGGGTTCCAAGATGCGCACGGCCAACGTATGAGGTTAATCTGCGCTCTGAATCTGGTTGTGTCATTCTCGAAAATGTGGGCCGCAATCCAAAGAAAAGGGACAGGTGCTTGCAACCGTGGACACCCCAAGAAGAGCTTCCTGATGGTTGGTAGCCATGGCTTTGGCAGTTTTTGAGTTCTGGGTCTGTTGCGCAGAGGTTTGCCACGGAAGCGAGAAGGTTTGCCACGGAAGTCAGACATGACGACATCAGTTGGGCATTGGATGTGTTTCACCAGGATTGCGCAGCCGCAAACAGTCTCTTGACGTATGCGCCCAAAGAGTTTTACGGCGGCG
Organism: Effrenium voratum; assembly: GCA_963377175.1. Lineage (NCBI taxonomy): Eukaryota > Dinophyceae > Suessiales > Symbiodiniaceae > Effrenium > Effrenium voratum. The sequence goes on along the minus strand of CAUJNA010002447.1, from coordinate 818,296 downwards.
TATGTTATGCCAGCGCAACAGAGCGCCAACGTGTTTATGCGAGAGGACGCTTAGTGTAGGTGGGTAAACGGGGTTCCGTCAGGTTGCATGGATTGGGGTTCACCATGTTGCGTGTTCCTAAGCGCGTCATATTTGCATTCCTTGCTCCGAACAAGCAAGGGGAAGCGGGCCTGCTTCGCAGGTTGCTGCAAGAGCTGGCGGCTGCGGGCGAGCAATCAGATGCCCCCCGGCTACGCCAGCTCATGATTGAGGCCGGGGGAATCTGTCACACCTGTGGCTGCCAGTGCCCTGGTGCCAAATGCCAAACCTCTACGCATTCCGGATTGCCGACTAGGGGCATCCAGGCCTCAAATGCGAACTTGAATTCGCGGGGTTCCGAGAGGAATTGACTTTTTGGTAGATCGCGTTTTGCAGTTCAAGTGTGTGGTTATGATTCATATAAAACAGTGAACATTTGTGGATCCTAACTGTCCTTTTGGGAACGGGCCTCCGCTTCCATTATGCGATGATCGCTTAGCTTGATAGGCATCCTCGTGTTATGTTGCTTGAGTTGGCATGCGTTGCATGCGAGAGAAACTGGTGTCTGACGCGTCGCCAAACACTCAGCTATTGCCACCAAACCACCTTCATTACCTTCCTTCAAACAGAAGGAAAGGGTTGCGGACAGCCGGGACGCCACGGGCAGTGAGCCCGGGGCTCCTATACTTCCCTGGAAAGCATCACCTTTCGGTGGGATTAATGACAGGGGGATATGTGAGGTTCGGTCAAAACCAGCAGTCCATGATGGTCAATCTTGGGCTTGTGGAAGATCCAGTCCATGATCAATTTGAGGGGGGTCTCTTCTCTTCTCCCTCCCTCCCTCCCTCCCTCCCTCCCTCCCTCCCCTCCTCCTCCCTCCCTCCCTCCCTCCCCTCCCCTCCCTCTCCTCCCTCCCTCCCTCCTCCCCTCCCTCCCTCCCTCCCTCCCTCCTCCCTCCCTCCCTCCCTCCCTCCCTCCCTCCCTCCCTCCCTCCCTCCCTCCCTCCCTCCCTCTAGGACTGTCCCTGCGCAAGGCGTCTGCCCTGGACCTCGCGGTGCCGCCCTCGGTGCGGGCGCTGCTGGACGAGCTGGAGGCCTGTGCTTTTTCTTCCTTGAGTCGTTGCTGCTTGGTTGGCGTATTTGCTCAAAGGACCCCCCAGAGCGGCTTTATGATTTTGTGTCACATTTCTTGTGGTTGTCTTTTTTGCTTAGCTTTGTTGGCACACTTCTTTCCCAAACCGGTTGTTTTTTGGCCTAGCTTTCTTGTTGGCGTAGCTTTGTAGTTGGCAAACCTTTTTCAAGGCAGTTCTTGTGGGCTTAACTTTCTTGCTGGCAAACTGGTTGTCGGCTTTTCGGTGGCCGTTTTCCATGGTTCTTGGCAGGTGGAGGAGCGCACGCAGAAGGCCTTCACCAGCACGTCCACGGTGAAAAGCCGCGTGGCCGGAGGCCCCAGGGAGGCCTCCGGCTTGGAGTGGCCTCGTCTTTTTTTCTTCTTTTTTTCTTCTGCTTTTTTAACACTTAGTATTATTATGTTTATGATTATGTTTATTATTATTATTATCATTATTATTATTAATGTCTATCATTTTTGAAGGATTTGAGGTGGGTTGTAGCAGGTGCATCCTTTGGTTTAGGTGGGTTGTAGTTGCATCTTGTTTGTGTGTCTAGGTGGGCTGTAGTAGGTGCAGCCTGTTTGCTTGTTTCGGTTGTTCCGCGTGAGAGGGGTTGCGTGTTTGAGAGTGTTTGCCAATAACATCGGAACCTGTCTTCCTTCCCCTTTGGGAGCGGCACCGTGGCAACAAATGCACGGGATTTGTTTCACAAGACAGATATTCTCCGTCGATCTGAGCATCCGGAGTTGACAATTGACAGCGAAAGCAGGGGGTGGCGGGATTGGGCAGAAAGGGACCATCCTTCTAGTGCTACCTTCCCCATTCCTTCCAGGGATCCTTCTTTCTTGAAACCTCCAAAAACCCAGGGGAAACGGCCGGTTTTCGAAAAGAACGATGGTTGGAAAGAATGGGGGATCAACCCTTAGAATCCTGGCCCTCGGGGGTGAACTATCTGTTGAGACTCTGCGGCTTGCTGCCCTGGCGTAGGTCTTGTGCTGGTGGGGTATTTAAGACTCACATGTTTTCGGCTCTGGTTTTGTTGGGTTTCGCCTCACTTTCTCGAAGTTTGATGAGTTTGCTTATGTTTGAGGCGTGGACAATTTGCGGCAGCTGTCAAACTCAGCTTTACAAGGATTCACCAAGCCAAAAGACCTTGGTAACACGTTATTTCCCATGCCATGAACATTGCCGTGGTCCTTGTGTTACCCTTTTTAATTTCCACAAGCAGAAACTCCCCGAAAACCATGCCTATCCTCCATTTGTCCTCTCCTCCCCTGGCCCACAGTTCAGGAGTTTAAGCAGGGCACCCTCGACCACTTCATTGACCCTCGGCTTTGGTTTTCGCCTTCTCACTTGAGGACGTCTCCGGGAAGCTGGCAGCCATGCAAGCGAGACAGCGCCGGCCTAAGCGACCAAAGTGTCGGCGGCTTCTGGAGGTTTCGAAGGGTTGGCCTTGAACGAATGCGGCAAGAGGTTCCCTTGTTTGTGAATGCCTTGTGTGTACGTGTGTGGGGGCTTGTTTGTAGTCTGGATGTATGCATGTATGTATATCTGTATAATATATATATATATATTATACGTGTAGGACGATGTCTTCGTTTTACTTTGTGCACTGTGAGAACAAACACGTGGAGGGGAACATCGACGATTCAGGGGGTTCCCCACACGGGCCATCACACTTGAAGCATCGTTCGATAATTCCCCGTATATAAATACGGGGCTCTTCTCGCTTGACGCTTTCACCCTTGAACCTACATACACACTCTTGTCATATGAATTCGCGCGTCCGGATCAATGGGTTGGTTGAAAGGGGTCGAAAGAAAAGCCATTCCGGTTGGCTTTGTGGCAGGCGGTTTAAGCGATCAGCTGGATTCGATCGAGCCTTCCCTTCCAGGAGCAAGCTGTTGCGCCGCGCCATTGAGAAGGCCAAAAGCGCTGTCGCGAGAAGCGCACGTCAGGACGTGGACATGGGTATGGGTCAAAATTAAAGTACCAGGAATTGGACCGCAGGTTTTCGTCCATGTTTCCATTTGCCAGGGCAACCCATTTTGGGCCTAATTTTGACCCACAGCCACATGTGTCAACCAATGAGGGGCAGGAAATTGGAGGCTTTGAAGAAGATGTTTTAGGGCATCTTTCCCCCAAAAGATTTTGTGAACAGTTTGCGGCATCCACATTTCTGCTGACAGGCCGAGCAAAGCCCGGATGGGAAGTTGCTGGATGCGGCTCAAAAGGCGAAATGGGAGCATTCCATGGACCTGGTGGCCCCTTCTGCTGGGCGCGTGAAGAGAAACGTGATAGGGTGTCCATCATATTTTTGTGTTTTTGGCTGGGGGGCCTTGACTTCCAGCAAGAGTTGGAAGCCACGATTTCGAGTTTGAGGAGGCAGTCCTGGGCTTTGGACAAAGATAGAGGCAGTTCCTGCAGGCCCTGGCGGAAGCTAAGCAGACGCGGGCGAGCTCGGCTTGTTTGCGGGATGGGGTTGGCTTGGCAGGCAGAGCTGCCGCTTCTTTGATCGCATGGCCGAACGTGGCAGGATATGCGTCCATTTCATATGGGGCAGGCTTTGGGGCAGGACCGAAAACAAACACGCAACACGGGGTACCTGCATCTTGCGTGGACTGACGTCAGCTATAACTTGGATTTATCTTCCAAGCTAAGTCCGTAGTAAGGCAACTGGAATTCTAGATTTCACTGCTCGGGCCGAGCAACTGATATTTGGGGTTCAGAACCTAAAAGCCCAGTTTCCAAGTCAGGAAACGGCAACCAAAGAGTTGCAGGAATTGAGAACAGAAGCTCCAAATTTGCAGCCCAGCCCGAGCGCTCGATATGTCTGGCACACTTCTCTGGGTGTTGTATTTACCATCATGGGCCCCTCCCGCCCTGAATGTGCTTCTAGGACAGCCCCGTATGGGGACGAACCTCGCGACCTTACTGGGTTGACCCAACTCGGATGCTCAACTCTGATCACTGATCAACAAACCTCTCTCTCTCTCTCTCTCTGAATAGATATATATATATATATATGCATATACACCTATTTTCATACCTACACATATATATATATATATTATACATAATTGACATATGTATATATATATATATACATATGTCAATTATGTAAAATATATATATGTAGGTATATATATATATATGCATATATATATATATAATATATGCATACATGCATGCATATATATATATATATATATTTATTTATACGATGTGGGTTTCGTATTTTGGTGCTCGGCTTCTTTTCCCGGGCTCGGAATGCGGCGAGCCAACCAGGTGCCCACAGATGACATCGCGGCCTTTGAGCGAAGGCTCGTAGCCTTGGAGAACACGCACCGTCCGCGGCTGAAGGCCGGGCTTCGCGCGCGGACGCGCGCGGTCTGGATGGGTGAAACGACGGGGGGAGTGAGCAAGAAGAAACAAGGGTTGATCAATGATCCTGGTTGAACATCAATTCGGGTTGAGGTCGGTCTCCTTGACATCAGCGGGTTCCCACTTGCAAGATTGTGAAGGTTTGGGTACTCAAGATATGGGGGTTGATCAGTATTCCCTTAAAGGCCCCCAGTTTGACCATGCGTAACTTGTTCCCATGCGTTTTCTCTTTTGGCGGTTTGCCAACCAATGGTCATCACATGCTTACCGGACCTTTTGATCAACCCCCACATGTCATGTGAGGTGGAAGAGGGCTTGCAGAAGCTCATGCAGCAAGTGGAGGAGGTGTGCCCGGACTCTCAAAATCGTAGGCAGAGACTTTGGGGCTTCATTCTTTTTTTGTTTCTTTCCTGCATGGCTTGGCTTTGGTGGTGTCTTGTTTGTTGTGTTGGTATCTTTGGTTACTGTAGTTTTGGTTGTCGTGTGTTGACCCCCCCTTTTTCGCCTTGCTTTCAGAGGATGCAATCCGTTTTCCGATCGGGTCAAGCCGTGTTTTCATGGGGCACTTTGCGGTCCGTCCGACCGCCTTGACTGATCGCGGAGAGGGCGGCCAGCCGTGAGTTTCGAAAGCAGATGGCCCGAGGCATTGGAGCAGTGTCCGACAGCATTCTCAAGGACATCGTCCAGGCGGGACCGAGTCTCTCGTGCCGTGGAACTCGAAGGATTTGCTCCAGAGATACACCCCATGCGTGTGTCAGGGTCCTTCCCTCCAGATGCGTGTGTCATGGTCAGCCGCTCGGCTGTTTCGTGTCACAGAGGCCCAGAAGGACACCTGCCAAGTCGCCGGACCATGCCAGGCTGTTTAGCACTTCCATCATTTGTGGTATGCGTGTTCCCTTTGTTTTACCAGGCGATTTTTTCGCTGCTTCGTTCTCTTGAAGCAGCCCCATTGGCCAAAGACCGGCCCTTTTTCCAGGCCACAAACCGGCACGGCCGTTGGCTCGAGGTGCATCAGCTGGCACGGCTGCTGGCGGACGGCCAGCGTTTCGGCGCCGATGAGGCGCGCGGAAACCGCGCCCGCGGAAACCGTGCTTCACTGGTTGGACAAACCGCTGGGTGGTTTGTGTGAAAGAATTGAAGGGAACGGTGTCCTGGGTGTTTGGTTAGACATAGGGAACACTTGATGTTTTAGGCATAGGTGTCCCTTTCGATCGGTTTGTTTGGGATAGCAATAGATGGGTTGCATTCGGAAGGTGTTTGGTTCGAAATGAGGAACGCTGGATGTTTGTAGGCATAGGTGGTCCTTTTGATAGCTGTTTCCATCCATTTTTGCAAAAGGCCACCTCTGTTTTCAGGGTTCCCGTCTATTCTCGCTTAGCTTCTTTCATTTGAAAGGTTGCTGTCTATTTTCTTGCGGAAACTTGCGAGCAGATGTGCGTGGCCAAAGTGTTCTCAGACATGGGGTGGCAGTTTTTCGTATTGACGCCACCAAACCATTTTGTAGGGTCTTTTTTGTTTTCCCGTTGGTTTTGATTGAAAGTTAAGTATGGTTCAAGGAAAACCGCCCTGAGGGGCTGCTGGAAGAAGCGGATGAGCTGCACGAGAGGAGACATGGGGTCAGGGGCAAAATGGGGCATCGCGGGGTTTGGAGTTTGAGCTATAGGTGTCCTTCTTGGTCGTTTTGCTAGGAAAATAGATGGCCCTGGTTTACCTGGTGGTTCAATCATCTACCAGGGCCATCTATTTCGGACGTCGACCGATTTAGAAACTACCCGCGATTCAGAAACTACGATTCAGAAACTATTTCGCCCGATTCAGAAACTATTTCGCCCGATTCAGAAACTATCTCGCCCGATTCAGAAACTACTCTGGAGCCCGATTCAGAAAACTATTTCGCCCGATCCGATTCAGAAACTATTTCGGCCGATTCAGCAACTACTCCGGAGCCCGATTCAGAAACCATTTCGCCCGATTCAGAAACTATTCCGCCCGATTCAGAAACTATTTCGCCCGATTCACAAACTATGCTCTCGCGATTCAGAAAGTTTTCTCCGATTCTCCCGATTCAGAAACTGTTCTCGCACGACTCAGAAACTATTTGCGCCCGATTCAGAAACTATACTCCAGAAACTACTGCCGCTCAGGTAAGCACATTCGCTCAAGCGTATTCTTTTAGTGCACACCACATGGTAAGCACCCCCGCAGAAGTGCACCCGCTCAGCGCTGCACACATGCCTGGCACATGGTAAGCACACCCGCTCAAGTGCAGCCGCTCAGCACTGCACACACACACACACACCCGCTCAAGCGCACCCGCTCAGCAGTGCACACATGCCCGGCACATGGTAAGCACCCGCTCAAGCTCAGCAGTGCGCGCACGCTTGGCACATGGCAAGCACCCCCGCCCAAGCGCACCCGCTCAGTACTGCGCACATGCCTGGCACATGGAAAGCGCAGCTGCTCAACTGCACTCGCCTAGGATTTCCCGCTCAAGCGCACTGTACACATGCCTGGCGCATGGTAAGCCCCCGCTCAAGCGAGCCCGCTCAGCACTGCATATTGATGGTAAGCGCACCCGCTGAGAGCACACATGCCTGGCACATGGTAAGCACACGTGCGCGCAGTTCGCGCTGCACACATGCCTGGCGCATGGTAAGTACCCCCACTCAAGCGCGCCGCTCAGCGCCCTACACGTGCCTTGCGCATGTTAAGCGCCCCCGCTCAAGTGCAGCCTCTCAGCGCTGCACACATGGGCTGTCCTGCTTCAAGGTCGCTTGCACGCTTGCTGATCCCAGACTGTTTTCTCGCGGCTCAAAGTGAAGGAGACAGTTTCCCGTTTCTACTTTTAGAATCCCAAGCTTTCCGGTTTCCAAGTCCGACCCTACATGTTTCCGATTCCTCGTGTCCGAAGTCAACGCCCTAGTTTCCAAATACGACGCTACAGTTTCCGACTCCAGCGTTTACGGCTGAGGCTTGCAGCTGCCAGTTTGGCAGGTTCACACTGGCAACTCCAGAATGCCAGGTCCAGTCTGGTGGCTGGCAGGTTGAGAGGTCGGGGCTGGCAGTTTGGAGGCTGGCAGCTGGCTGGAAAGTCGGGACTGGCAGCTCCTGACTGCAGTCTGGCAGCTCACAGCTTCGGAACTGGCAACTCCAGCCTGGCAGCTGCCAGCTCCAGACTGGAAGGACTGGCAGATCCAGTCTGCCATGTGTTTCCGGATCCAATTCCGACGTTCGAGTTTCCAAAGCATAGTTTCCGAATCCTAGTTTCCGAATCCGCCGCCGCTTTAGTTTCCGAATCCGCCGCTTTAGTTTCCGAATTCGGAATGTGCTTGACTACTCCCAAAGAAAGCCGATGGCCCCAAACACCTTTCTTCACCTTGGCCAACCTTTTCCCAAGTGGGGTCTAGACTCTGCCCATAGTTCTCCTGTGTCAAAATACGTTGCGTCTCCCTGAAAAAAACTGGAAGGCGACGCCAGTGTTCTGCATGGTGGAGCCCTGTGCTTAGCGCATGCTTTTCTTAATTGAAGGGCAGCGCGTGCAGCCCATGCTTCACATCGTGAAACTTGGCGCCTGCTAACACATGCTGTCCTTTGTCTAATGTTTACTTCCGGGGTGCACAAGTCATATGATTCAAAGTGATATGATTGAAGTATTTTGTGCAGCTCGGGGTGATTCATGCGAGATTTGATTCTGGCAGCTTGCAAAACTGTGAAAAGCCTCCCTTGATTTCAAATGCTATTATCACACACGAAATTCTTCCGTGTACTGCTTGTCCCACCAGGCCTGAAAACAAAATGAGTTTTGTGAGCTTTCAAAAACTGAGGACTTTTTACGATTTCTGAGGTGCCCGCGCGACCCTCTGCGAGGATTGGCGTGGTGTGCAAAAACTGAGGGTTTCTTACGATTTTTGAGGTGCGCGCGCGACCCTCTGCGTGGATTGGCGCGGTCATGTGAAAAAGAAGCTATTTGAAAGTTGTGGTGGATGTGTTCGATTGCAGTCTGCGCAAAGCCAACAGTGTTCCTCCAAAGGCGTATCCTCATCAGTAGGCAGATGCAAGGGCGTTTGAGCATTGCTTTGTGCACCGGGTCACGCCCAGCGGTGGAGTCAAGCAGGAGACGAAACACACTGCTCGTGTTGATTCCCATGCCGCAAAGTATGGGAATGGTTCTTTTAAAGGGACGAGGCGGGTCCATTCTCCCCGTAGTTCCCTAATTTGTGGTTGTGGATTTATGTCATTGCAAATTGGCCAGATGGGGCTAAACATTGTTTCTAACTTTGTTTTTAAAAAAAGAATCCCCTCGCAAGATGGTCCTATCCGGAGCCCCAAACCCCTGTTTCAATTATTTAGTTGTGTTTGGAAGCTTTTGTGGAAAAGTTCCAGCGCCAGCTTTGAACGTTCCATGGCCATAGGATGCAGATGTTTTTTTTCAGGGAGAGCGATGCCAAAACAGCTGAACTGCTCCCAGAGATGTAGCTAGGGTAACTTGAGCCGCTTCCTCTTGGAACTGAACAGTACTGTCTTTCCAGCTGTAATACTTGGTCACGAGTAGCCGCGGGAAGCCAAGTGGGTGTGGGAGAAGTTGACATCTTCTTGTGAAAAGCGGCGAATTGACCATGTAAGAGTAGGTCTTGCTTCTGCTTCAGTGCCCCTATCGCAGTTTCTTTTCTTGGCTTGTTTGAGAAAAAGAAAAAAACAAGGGTTCCAAATTCCTGATAGTTGCTTGAAGAGGCTTTCATGGATTTTCCGAGTCAGAGCCCTGCGTCACTTGGATCACGCCCTTCAGACTTGGCTGAGAAGGCGAGGCGACATGACCGCGGCTGGACCCAACAGCAGTGGCAATGAACCCCACTTCCATGACTTGACCAACTGCTTGACATGAAACACCTAACACAACACATGACAGAGGGGTGCGATTCCTGACCTTCACTTAACCCTTGATATTTCCATCACCGTTAGCTTTGTGTTTGGCCATTGTTATTCGCTCATGCCTCGATTGCCTGGCAAAGCTTTAGGCCGAAAACGGGCGTGGCGCTCTACACCCTGGCAAGCTGGTGGTTTCCAGTCCACCAGCTGGGCAGCAAGCATGAGGTGCCTTGGCAGAATTGCCTCTGATGGTTTTGCCCTGGGAAGAGCCAGGCTGCAACCTCTTTGGGGTTGCATGGAGGAGAGGAAGCTGGCCCTCCAGAAAACTTTCAATGATGCTGGCAAGAGGGTCGGTTTGAATGAATTTGCAGGAGTGTTGGCCTTGTCTTTCCAAGCCCTAGCGGGAGTGAGCTGGCACCATCCACTTTAGAACTTCAGTTTGGTAAGATAAAGGAGTCTCGGAATGTATTTGTTGTTTGCCCCCACTTCAGAACTTCAACCTCTTCGGAGGTACCTTGATCTTAACAGACACACACACACGCTTGTCTTCTTGTGAGGTTCCATGTGTGGTTTCCATCAGGTTCCCTTTAAATCCCAAAGGGGTACCTCAAAAAAGACGAACCCATATTGTGCAGCGCGTGCTGTGGATGGACGAAAGCCATTGTCACCGCCTTGGAACCATGTTAAGCCACCATATACTTGGATTTTACAGTATATTCCCCCCTCTTCTGTAGGTGACAACGGATTTCGTGTCCAACGCTCAAGTTTGGACTTCCCAGCAGAGCAATGGCAGCAGCCATGAGAGCTGGCAAGGCTGGCTGGGCGCAAGGGGGGGCGCGGAACCCTCAGGCAATAGCTACGGCAATAGCCGCGGCAATAGCTACGGCAATAGCTACGGCAATAAATAGCTACGGCAATAGCGGACGCACGCAGCAGCAGCTGCACAATCCGCGCAATGTGGAACCAGTTCCCTGCCATTGTCTTGTCAACTACGGGAAGATCAACATTCACCTCAGCGGACAAGCCGTCCGACGCAAGGAGAGCGCCTTGCTCGCTTGAAGCCTCTGAAATCTGCGCCGTGCAGCATTGGTTTAAACATAAGACAGTTTGCACCGGCCACTACACGTGACTGCCCCATTGATTTATTGAATCTGTCGTCTGCTTGAGGATGCGGCACGTTGGGCCAACAAGGGCAGAAAGGGGCGCTTCACGAACGAGCCGCCGCTCGCCTGCGTTCAGAGGAAGAGGAATTGGGCCACTGGGGTTGCTACAGTGATCTACCCTCTAGAATGTTCTTGAAGAGCCTGAGGTGTTTGACCCGTCATTTGCTTGACAGTCCTTTTTTGCCCGCGGATTGAGAACCTGAGGCTTGCTGGTGGACCTTGGCCCTGGCCAGAGGAGCCGCAGAATCTGGGCTGAGCATCAGGCTTATGCTCACAGGCCTTAACAGCGTTCTCTTTGCTCCCGCTTTAGTTTCCGAATCCGTCTTTTTAGTTTCCGAACCCTAGTTTCCGAATCCTAGTTTCCGAATCCGACTTTTTAGTTTCCGAATCCGTCTTTTTAGTTTCCAAACCCCAGTTTCCGAATCCGCTGCTTTAGTGTCCGAATCCGACGTTCTAGTTTCCGAAGAATAGTTTCCGAATTCTAATTTCCGAATCCGCTGCTTTAGTTTCCGAATCCGCCGCTTTAGTTTCCGAATCCGCATTTTTAGTTTCCGAACCCTAGTTTGAATCCGACTTTTTAGTTTCCAAATCCGTTTTTTTAGTTTCTGAATCCGACGTTGACCATCTATTTCCCCTAAAAGGACACCTATGGTTCGAGCCATTCTCAGGTGACTCTGCAGACAGCTGGTTTTGAGCCATTCTCACCCCTTGTTAGTGGTCGTTATGAGGTTCGAAGGGAAACATGCCATTCTGTGAATGGGGGTTTTGTCACTTCATGATAGCTAGTGATAAGCCTCAGACAAACATTCCTCAAGCAAGACCCCCATCGCTGAAAAGCAAGGCGCGGCAAGCTTGAGACGAAACAAGCCCAACAAGCAACTTTCACTATCTGCAGAACCAACCCCAAAACTGGCAGCCAGATAGATGGCACGTCACTTTTCCCACGCATCTTTTTTTGATGGTTTCCCTATTGGTCACACCATGTACAGGATCTTTTGATCAAGCCCCATGTGGCTTCACTGGGTCCATGTAATCTACTCAGGCGAGGGAATAAAAACACCATGCAGCGCGAGGAGTGTGGAGGTGCTGGCCTTACAACTGCCGCGCGCGCGTTGCCCTTTCTATGGCCTTTCAACAAACACGTAGAGGCATAGTCTTGAGCATGCCCGCGAGGATGGTTCCGAATGGGCTTCAAAGGTTTTGGGCTTCGTGCCTGATGGTCGTTTCTGCGCAAAAGGACATCTGAACTGCAATATGTCTGACGACAGCCTCGCTTGACCTCTAAGGGCATCGCCTCTTCTGAAAGCTTTTACTGGAGTGTGGCGAGTGGCCTTCACTTAGCCCAAGGCAATCTCGGCTCAAGCGGGTCGCTGCCTCAAAGGTCCCAAAGCAGTTCCAGCCATGAGCATGAGTGGAACGGACCTCTTGGTGCGCCCTGCGCGCGAAGCAGATGGGCCAGCCATTGATATGGTCTTGCAGGCTTCTTATTCAGTGCTTTTGCGTGGCACTTATGAGGATGAAGTTTTGGATGCCTTCTTGCCACACATCATCAGAGTAGAGCCAGATCTATTGGAGTCTGGGCGATTCTTTGTTGCCACAGACCTGCGCTCTGGCGCAGTTGTTGCTTGTGGTGGGTGGTCCTCGCAGGGTCCTGACGCCCAGGATACCGAGGTGGCGCAGGGCTTGGGACATTTGCGGCAGTTCGCGGTGCACCCCGAGTGGGCAGGGCGGGGACTCGGAAAGCGGATCTTCGACGCCTGCAAGCGCCAGGCCGAGGAGCTGGAGGTCTTCCACTTCGAGTGCTGCTCCTCTCTGCTGGCCGAGGGCTTCTACGTCAGACTGGGCCTGCGAACCGTGGGGCTGAAGGAGGTCAAGGTGAAAGAGGGAGTGCCTCCGATTCCGTGCAAGCTTATGACGACGAGATCTGACTTGGAGGGGGACGCTATGTCGCTGGGTGCAATATGATGTGGTATGATGTAATGTGATGAAATGTAATGTCCAAGCACAAAGCTGGATATTCGCTTTGCCACGGCAGACCTGCTTGTAACATGACAGAAGCCCCCGTATGGGAGCCCCGAATTCATACCCGTAACTTTTATCACGGGATGTCTGTACAGCGGGCGCCCAGATTGAAGGGCAAGTGTCCCTCAGATGCCATCAGTGAGAGGGAGAAGCCTTGCTTCTGCGATTTGGGCAAGGAAAAGCCGCCTTTGTCTATACCCTTGGGGGTAAACACGAGGATTCCCGTTGCCCAGTGATGCTTTGAGCTCCCTTCGTTGCCTGGCCTTGCGGCCTCACACTTGTCCAAGCCCGGAGGGCTGAGTGGCAAAGTTCCAGTGGCGCAGACGTTGTCATTGGTCGGAAAAATGTAGGTTGCTTCCAAGCTTGCCAGCCGTGCGGATTTTTCTGGACGCCCGAATTCCTGAGCAGACCTCCTTGATCAGAACCATTTGACCGCAAATTTTCAGGGCCTGAGCCTTCACTGGACCATCATCTCGGCCCATGGCCCCTCACTTTGGCTCTGAATCTAAGGACATTCCCAATTCTGAGGCTCAACTTGCTGCTGCTCAAATGAGGGAATGAACCTGGGGTGTCTGTCCCCTTAAAGGAAACCACCAGCAAGGGATGGTTTGGTTCGGGATCATTCCATTTCCAATGCCCTATCGCACCAGCAAGTCACATCGTAGAACCCCTGGACTTGATGCTGTGGTGTGGCGAATCCATCCGCAGCTCAGGTGTTGCAGCTGCGCCGGGCCGCGGAGGACGAGTTGAGGCGGGTCATGCGCGATATTTTATTTTTATTTTTATTTTTATTTTTATTTTTTTTCGAGAGAGAGAGAGAGAGTGAGTGAGAAACGGAAGCGGCGAGAAGCGAATGGAAAGCCGCGAAATCGACCCGTATTGCGAAGCCTCATTTCTTGCTACCAAGTTGCTGCATCCGAAGAAATCTAAATACTTCTGAATATGGAGTGCGATTTCACGCGAGCAGCAGTCAGAGCCCTGCTTGCCGGTCCTGTCGAACTGACCAAACATTTTGGGCACTGCCCATGGCGTTTGTCCACTTGGAAGCTTCGATATGGGTAGGTCTCAAGGCTTGAACATGTTGAAATAAGTACTCTCTTGTTGGTCGTTGTTTCCTGGAAAGCGAATGGATGTCAATGGTTTGCGATCTTGACACCAGCCAGTTTTTGAAGCAGCACTCAAACGCAAACACATACACACACACACACATCCTAGGGATAGAACTCTCTTTTGAGGGCACTGCCGATGTCCAATCAAAGAGTGACGTTTGCGTTGACCACAAGTTTCAGCAGAAAGGAAAGGGATGCCACTCAGGAGCGCCCTATCTCGGCGGTGCCAGACAGAGACGGACCTTGAGAGGCTGCAGGCGACCGGGGGTGTTACACAGCCTCCGACATGCTTGGCAGTCCACTGGGTGTGGCTCAAAATTAAAGAGCTACTCTCTCTCTCTCTCTCTCTCTCTCTCTCTCTCTCTCTCTCTCTCTCTCTCTCTCTCTCTCTCATGGCACATGACAGGGCCTCCGCAACTGATCATCCCCACAGGTGCCATGTTAGTGGGAGTAAGGGTAGTTATTTTTTGGTCTTTGGTTCCATGTACCAAGGCGCCATTCTGGCACAAACTTTGGATCAACAGCCTACTGTTGATTTGAGGAGGACATGGGAGGACGCTACGTAAAACAAGGGGAGCTGCCCCAGTTTGTCCGCGTACCTTTGGGGCAAACAAGTAATTTTGTCCCCGGCTCATGTAGTGGAATATGTTTTCTTGAGTTAGGCACCCCCAAAGGGGTGTAGCTTAGAACCTCCCATATCTCAAATCCTTTCATTCAAACGGCAAGGTGTCATGCTTCTCATTTCAATTGTTGTCACCGCCTTTGCTGCCAGGTAGCCGTGGAAGAGTGCAAAAGGCGTGGCCTTCTGGGTGGATGGGTCATGAGGGATGACGAGCAGAACATATGTTTTTGTCTGGAAGAGAAGTGGCGGACGGATCAAGCTGACATACCCAGAACGCATTAGCCCGGACGGATTTTGGATGCTTTTGGATCCCCGGAAAGGGATACCGGCCTGTTGAAACACAGCCAGGTCACCGGCTCCAGCCGAAACCAGAAGAGAACATCGCTTTGGAAACCTTTGGTTTCCCCAGAAAGCCCCAACCTTTGATCTCCCAACTTTTGCTTCCATCCCAAAAATCGGATGGCTTTTTTTCAGTCCTCAATCCGCTGGACTTCACGACTCATATTTCCATCTCGGGCGGCTTTTTGTGGGTTGTTCTCCAAAGCCTTCCGCGTTCCTGAACGAACGGAGCCCGGAAAACTCTCGTGCTTCCAAAGTGTCCTTTCCATCTTTCGGGCTTTCGTGGAGCCCACCAAACAACTCGGACTGACTTTGTTTTTCCCCCCGCCTTTGTTTTGTTTCTTTCCTTTTTTTTCCCTCTGTTTTTGTTCCTTTATTTTTTTTTGAGTGAGGCGCATCGTTTTTCGGGCTTTTGTGGAGCCCCACCACATCGACATGGCCCTGGTTTTTCTTTCCTCGAGGCTGGGGCTGAACGTGCACACGGCGGAGCGGCAGTGCCTGCGGCTCAAGGAGCTCCAGGTGAACCGGGAGTCCACCCAGGCGGAGCTGATGGAGGCCTCCCGAGGCGTCGGGGTCCAGGCGCGGAGCACTCGTGAGCGGTGGCTTGGCGGTGGATGGGCGGTGGATGGGCGGCGGGGGGGTGGAGTGGATGGGGGGTGGGGGGGGGGTGGGGGTGGTTGGGGGGGGGGTTGGAAGAGTCGGCGCTTAGTCGGGGGTTTCCATGCCTCAACGTCTTTTTTTTTGCCGGGGGCTGAAAAGGCCGGAAGAAATGAGGGGGAGGGGGTGGTAAGCTGGGGTGACTTTGCGAGATGAGTGCGGCTTGCGGGGGATGAGCGGCCGGGCCTCAAGGTTTGAGGGAGTGGAGGCGTTTACTTGAGGTGCCGCAGGCGTGCCCCCGCGCGGTTGTATTTTGGGTTGACGCGGGGCTGCCGGAGCCGCTGCACCTTGCCGTCAGGGCCGACTTCGACTGGAGACGGCGGTCCGGGCCGCGAAGAGCGCCGGGGTGTCGGCAGAGCGCCCGCCCAAGCTGCACCAGGCGTATGTCGGTTGCCTCCGCGCTTGTGAAGGCACCTTAAAGGGAAGTCACCAGCGAATGCCAAGGGTGAAACACCTCAAAGGTCAAGAGCGAGAAGAGGTTTGCCTGAGCTGGCGCATTTCTACGCCAACCCCTTGGGTTCATTGTTTGGACCATTTCTGGGGGTCAATTCAAGTCAGAAACTGGTTGGTGGTTTCCCTTTGACCTACCACTTGGGGGGTGACTGATACTGGTGCCGGACCTCCAGAGTGGGGGCTTTCAGTTTGGATGCGTGTCCGAGGAAGCTGCGGGCTGCGAGCCAGCGGCTGGCGGAGTTGCGCGAGCACGAGCAGCGCCCGCGGCCCAGCGTTTTTTCTCTTCTTTTTTCTTCTTCCGTTGACTGACTTGGTCTTGGCGTAGGGAGTCGCGCAATTTGCAGAGTTAGAGAGAGAGAGAGAGAGACTCATCAGCTAGGCTGCGATGTGCTCGCTGGAGAAGTGCAGCGTGCCCTCCCCGCGCCTTGGCTGGCATCCATCAAGCCATGGTGGAAGATCAAGAGCTGTGGGCATTCGGAGGCCATGCGTTCCTCACGTCTCTGGCTGGTTGAAGGGCGTGACAGAATTGGTACTGCAACCAGATGCTCATAGAGAGCTGTCCACTTTGTTACCCGCAAATGACGAACAACTCGTCTCCAGTTGACGTCCTCGAGATTTCGGGGACATCTTGGGTTTTATGGTTCCCAGTCTGCGGTGATATATGAGGTGTCATTTTTTGAGGTGCCCTTTTTCGGATGGTTCCAGTGCTACATGGATGCGTCTTTTTGTGAGGTGCCCTTTTTCGGATGGTTTTTAGCAGGGCTCCTTAAAAGATACATGTTGCAACCATTTGAAACATGTTGCTTTTTCAACAGCAACATAAAGTTGGGTTTACCACCATAGTTGCAATGTTCAGGTGTTGTCATGTAAGGATCCCTGTTCCAGGCACAAACCAGCACGGCCGTTGGCCGCTTTTCGCGAGGTGCATCAGCTGGCACGGCTGTTTTAGGGAGACCAAAAAAGGCCGCCGCCCACAAACTGCGCCCCCAAAGCGGCGACCATGACGAAGCCGAGGGAGGCGGCCAGCCGAGTGGCCGAGAAGCCGAGCCGAGGTCTTGCAGACGCAGCCCTGGCGCTACCAGCAGCTCCTCGAGGTTAGGAGACCCCTGGGTGGAACTGGGTGCCAGGTGGTAAACCGCCATGTGGCCATGGGTCATAACCTATGGCGATCCCATTTTGGGGCAAATGAACGCCCATGTGCCACCTATTGTGATGTTCAGCAGGGGTTTCCTGGGTTTTGACCCACAGCCGTGTTTTCGTGAAAAGTTTTGGAGAGTTGGAATAAGCACCACCAGCCGAAGGGATTCACCACCAGCCACCACCATCATCAACCAACAACTGAAAGTTTTGAGGATGGTAGTTGAAGTATGGGGGTGGGTCAAAATTAAACCATCAGGGGACGGCAGGTTTCAGTCCATGTGTCCATTTACCAGGGTTCCGTTTTGGGTACCTATTGTTGACCCACACCCATATGCGAGCCAATCGAAAGCGTTTTTAAGAGCTCGATCTGAAGGCGAATCATTCTGAGGTTTTCTTCACAAAGGTGGTCAACATAAGCATCTTACTTCGAGTCTACTTGCACATCATGTCAAGCAAACAAACAAACAACACAAAAGCGACCCAGAGAGGATTCGAGCCTCCATGATTGCTGGCCACTGGGTCAAGTGCGTTCACAAGCCAGGCAACAAACTGATCAAACGCGCGAGGGAAAGAGATTGACAGCATGATATTTTTGCCTTCTCGCGCTGGACAGTGTGAACATGAACCTTTCTCAGGGCCCCCCAACAACCAGACGAGCCATCCCCAGAAAAAGAAACAAAAAACGAAACCAAACAAAAACAGGTATCCCTTTAAAGGTCACAGGCCCCCAAACAGGTATCCTAAGGACCGACCCCGGCTGGTCCGACCATCACAGCCGTCCTCCGCCGTCGATTCCCGCCGTCCCCCGCCGTCGGCGCCGTCGGCCAGGCCGCGGCGGCGCTGAAGCCCTGGACCTCGAAGCTGGAGCGGCTCATCGCCGAGGGCAAGGCGCAGGGGGGGGGGGAAAAGCGGGAGGTTCGGCGGCTGAGTTGAGAGGTAGATCTGGTAGACCGTTTGGTAGACCGTTTGGTAGACCACTTGGGTTCATCTACCAGTGCCATGTTGGCAGAACCAAAAGCCAGCTCGGGCTTTGGTCTCTGCTCGCTTGCCCATACTTTGGCTTTTCACCACGACAAAGAAGAAAGGCAGGTTCCCCACTTGCAACGAAAGGTCGGGGTCCCGAAGATGTGGGGTTGACCAAAAGGTGGAAATGAACATGAAATGGATGAGGGAAAACCAGAAAAAATGATATTTCCCCACTAAACGGGAACAGTTACCCATGCTCATTCCTGGGGTCTGTAATAAGGGAATGTTGATCAACCCCTATACACTGCCTGGGTTAGCATGAAATCGTGTTGAGGTCTGTCTCCTTGACATCGGCAAGATGTGAAGGTCTGGGTGCTGAAGATATGGGATCAATACTCCCTCAAAGGCCCTCAAAGTGGGGGGAAAATCATCTTCTTGTGGTTTCCCCAATGGTGCTCCCCTGTTTACTGGACCTTTTGATCAACCCCCCATGTTCAGCGTGCAGTTTCTGACCGTAGCAAAAGATTCCAGGAGATCCTGGACAAGCGTGAGAAGGATATCGCCCGGCGAAGAGAGGCCCAGTACTTATGCACGCATCCTGTTGCACCAGGGTTCTTCTGCAGCCAGAGTTTTATGCAATGACTAGGGCCCGAGAAGAAATATGCACGAACTGCTCCCCGGTCCGCCCAGTGCTGAGCTGTGAATTGAACTGGGGAACATCATCAAACATGCACATCAATCCAACGGGCGACCATGTACTTCCCATGTATTGCTTTGGGTCCATGTCCAGTTTCCGTGTATGCCCACATGGTCGTGATCTGGGCGCCAGGTTCGGGGGCAGCTTCTGCTCCAGCTCAAGAAGATAGAGGCGCCGAGAGACGAAAACTCGAGTCGCTCGAGTGCGGCCAGCAGCAGCTTGGTTGAATGACCAAATTGGGCACCAAGATCTCGTGTCAGTTGCACAGTTGCACAAACAAAACCAAATATTTTTCCAGTTTTCAGACAGATTTCCAGATGGGTTCTGGGATGACTCCTGCGAGCTTGGGGCTTTGAGGTTCTCATTGTTCAGAGTAGGATTCACATCGGCTGGCGGTCTGTACGGGATGGACGGGCATCCTGAGCTTCTGGGGAATCAATCCAGAAATTATGTTGCGCACCTGACAAGTCCTGTTAAAGGCAGCATGAGGAGGTAACACCAAAGTCGTGAGAAGTACCTTGTAAAGGCTTGTCCTCTGCTTATCCAAGAATACACCTCCCTCCAAAGACTTCTCCATCAATCACAATCCAACGACTGTCCTCTGGGTGTCAACCCTCTAGTTTTTTTTTTTTTTGGGTCTTTTTCGGACGCACGGAAAAGACGCGCGCGTCTTTGGCCCGGTCAGGAGGCGCGCGCTGCGGGCAAATCCACCCACGACCTCTTGGTCCGGCACTTGGTCACGGGGAGGGCAGGCGAAGGTGGGCGCTCGGGGAAATTCTGCGCTCGGGGACCTCTTCTGCTGTGCCTAGACCACAGCTTGTTCATCCCCAACTGCTGAAAGCGTGTTGGGTGTCGACAGGGTTCAGAGAGGCGAGTTTGGGGTTAGCGTTTTTGGGGGCTCCGGACACGGAGACTCGGAGGTTCCAGGGCAGTTGGGGATAGGACTGTGGAGATGCCAACGATAGGGGCGCGGTATGCCGCCTTAGGGCACGCTGTTAAGGAGTGAGTTAGAAGGGCAAGGGCCAAAGGAAGCGCCAAGTTTTCTTGAGATCTGTCTCTTTCACGTTTTGGATGGACATTAGTTGAACTCCGTTTGAAAAACATGTGCTTGAATGTAAGCTGTTTTGTAAAGAAATTCTAAATGAGATCCTGTGGAAATTATAGTTTAGATTCTAGGCTGAAATAGACAGTATTTTTGGTTTCTTTCCTTATCAAACTCATTTTAAACTCTAATTGAAAAGTACATTTCTATTTGGACAGGAGGTCTATCAAAATTTCCAGTAGGATTTGGAACCAGTATTTTCTTATCGAGCCAAAATGTCCTATTCAAGTTCCAATTGAATTTTAGAGAGGCCCTGTTAGTGTTACTGTATTTTCTGACCATTGTTGTGCTGGGGGCTAGCAAAAATGCGAATTTGGGACCTCTGAATTCCTTCCTATCAAATTCTATTTAAAATCAAAGCTTACACAGGATTTACCTTCCAATAGATGTTCTTTGCAAATCAGGTAAGATTGAATACTGTACCAAGGCTTGGATGTGAACTAGACAAGGGTACTTGAGCACAGAAGCTCTTGCACCTGGAACGGGAAATGCACACAACTTAACAACTCTAAAACAAACAAAGGCAGACACCAAATCAGACCTCATGTCTCAGATCATGGAACCACTCCCCAATGGGGCTTCCATGCTTTTTGTTTTCTTGAATCTGTTTGTGCCTTGTTTTGGGAGAAGTTTGAACACCCCTGAGAAAACTGAGGAAAACACAGGAACCAAGAATACAGACCCGTGTCCCAGATCCTGGAACTAATGGGGCTGTATTTTCGTTTGTTTGGCTTTCTCAAGTTTATCTTTGCATGATGTACCTTGTTTGACAATTGTCCTCTACACAGTTGCGTGGCAGATGCAGATGCAGAGGCAGATGCAGATCTATATTCTGCCGTGTTTGGCGTCCAGATGCAAATTTTCATGAACAACTGCATGCTCAGAGTATCCTGTTCCGTTTTTTTGTTTTTTCCTCCTCATTTTGTTTCTTTCGGGTTTCCTCATTCGGCGCACGAGAGAACCGCCCAGGTGCCGCTAAAGGACTTGCTAGACAAGGCAGAAAGCGCAGAGCTCAGGCGGTTTGCCCACCGTTTCCCGCCGTGCCTCGTGCCTTGCTTTGGCCAGATGGGGATTTACTTTCCTCAGCGCCCGATTTTCTGGGGATATTGGGTTTTGAGCACATCACCAACTTGAGGGATTTGCCCGCTACCCAATGGACTCCAAATTCTTTGGATCTAGAGACATGTGGGTATGGGTCAAAATTCCACCAGGACTGGGACCGCAGGTGAAATCGTGCTTTCCAAAAAAGAAAAGAGGCAGTGGGCGATCCATGTTGGGGCTTACGAGCTGTTTTTGCCACTCAGCCATGTTTCTTCTCAGGCTTTTAGGTCTGAAGTCCGGTCTCAGGCGCAGGGCTGCAGGAGGAGAGCATCCAGAAGGGCAAGCCAGATCCTCGGGCTTCCCGGGGTGCGTTCGAGTTCGAGCGCGCGCTGGCGGAGAGCCTCGGAGGTTTGATGGGTTTGATGGGACCCCTGGAGAGGTTCCGGCACCCCCTGGTGAGGTTCCAGGAGGTGAGGTGAGGTTCCAGCACCCCCTGGTGAGGTTGCAGGACCCTCTGGTGAGGTTCCAGGACCTCCAACAGTCACAAATTTGGGTGGGTGTTGGGTATGGGTCAAAGTTAAGCCACCAGGAATTGGATCGCAGATGTTCATCCATGTTTCCTTTTATCAGGGTTCCAGTTGGGTATCTTTGAGGGTACCCTTGGGATGGATTGACACCACACACGCACACACACATTTCGGAGATTGAAGGTGGTCCTGCGATTTTTTGCTTTCTCCAGCCTGTACAGCAGGTGGAGCAGAATGCCAGCAAGGGGGTCAAGCAATATGCACTGCCAGGCTCCTGTTGCAGAATGCCAAGAGGGAGGCTGGGAAGTCCATGGCTAACAGGATCATAACAGCGGGTGTCCCACTGCGTCTATGGGGCAAACCCCCGAGTCTGCGGTGCTCGTTGCCTCTTGCTGTGGGGATCTCTTTGGGATGGCCCTTTGTGCCTAAGCTTACATACTGGCATTGCCGGATCCAGGAACTTTGTGTACACCCGCATTGTTGCATTGGAGGAATGGATCAAGCACAAGAATGTCCGGCCAGTGACCTTCTGTTGATACCAGGCACTTGAGAGTCATTGACGTCTTTCCGTTCCCAATCTAGCAATTCACGATCAACCCTTGCAGTGTTCATCGTCGATCTCGAGATCTATGTTGGCCTTGGGTCATGCACCAGCCTGAGCTTGTCAACCTTGCAACTCGTGGTTGCGCAATCGCCTCTGCGCAAGCACCACATGAGGGACCTTGGCGTCCGGCTCGCGCTTCTCCGTCCGAAATGTACATGTTGGGGTTGATCAAACGGTCCTTTACATGACCATCACGCAAGCCAACAAAAACAAGATTTGACTTTCGCATTTTTTTGTTAGGACAGGTTTCCCATGTTGACCAACCCCCACGTGGCCCCGAACCTTCTTCCCTCACGCCCCCGGATCGCGGATCGCTGGGAGCCGGGAGGCCTGCCAGCGCAACGTGGCGGAGCACCGGCTCCAGCGGGGGCCCCTGCGGAGCACGGAAGGGTTTTCTTTTGAGGGGGTGCAACATTTTCTTTTGAGGGGGTCCAACGTTTTGACCGCGCAGAGTCCAAGATTCAGACATGTTTTCAACTTTGAGGGTCCAACATGTTTGAGCGCAGAGTCCCGAACTGTAAGTGCTTTGGTTGATTCGACCCCAGATGGAGGGTTCAAATCGCACGCTCCACATAGCCCTGGAAGGCTCCGTGCTTGGAAAATCTCCATCTGGGGCAAAGTCTGGGATCCTTGACACCGGCTCATCACTGGGTTTGCGAAGCCATGGACTCTCCAAGGGGAGCCTCTGTGCCTTCCGAGGCTGGCGCTGGATGCAAGAGACCATGCGGAGATCGAGCGGTCCATGCGCCAGGCTGGCCTCGTGGTTGGATGGACTACTCTCTTTCCAGGCATTCACCCAGTGGCCCAGTGGATGTCGACCCTTTTTTTCAACTTTTTGTTGGGAAGGGTTCCTTCCCAGACAGTCCACCAACCAAAAAAGGCATGCCGATTCTTTTTCTTCCCATGAAAATCCACTGGGCATTTGAGTGATTCATGGAAGTGGACAAGGGGGGGCTTCCCAAGAGGAAACCAAAACCCTCCGTTCCGTCATCTTCCATGCTTCGCTTGTTGGTGGGAGGGTCACGCCATTCAAGCAATGAAGGCGAATTCCCTACAAACGTCATGATCACCCGCTAACAATGTCTAGGGACATCAACTGTAGGTGAACTGAAATCCATGCTGGCGTGCACCTCTCCATGTTTGAAACCACTGTATCTCTGCTGAATGATGATCCACTGCCGGACTGTTGCTTTGTACCTCTTTGACGTTGTACACAAAACCATACAACACGTGAACATGTACTCTCGAATCACGGTGCGTTTGGTGAAACATCACCTCGAGTCCTGCTTGGACATAGCTTCAAGCCAGGTCTCCTTTGGGCTCTGCGGCAGCCTGGAATGATCCCGGGGAATCCCTTGGCAACGAAGTGGGCCTCTTGAGCGATCCCATTCCTGGCACTTCACTGTGCTCACCTCCAACCTACGGACTTCCAAAAAAGGCACACACCTTTTTTTGGTAGTATGGGTCGTGTTTTGAGGGTCTCACCTTTGCTTGGTTTTTGAAGCGGAACCAGAAGGCAAACCAGAAGGAAAACCACCGTCACGCTTGACTTCCCTGCCGGCCCCCCTTAGTTTTTCCGACCAGCCCGACGGTTTTTCCCCCCGGACCCCGGGACCGCTGGGACCGGTCGCTTCGGAGAGGTGCGGGCGCTGGGGCAAGTGGGCCTCACGGAGCAGAGCGCCTCGGCAGTCGGGGGGGGGGACGGCCTGGAGTCGACGGGGGGCGGAAGCGCCATGGAAGGAAGCGACCGTGCGGTTGTGTGTTATGGCGGCTTTGCATGCTCAATGGAATTGGCGAAAATCGGATACTCGCCCTTCACCCGGAAATTCACAGACCAGGGATGATATTAGGGGTTCGTCTTGGACCTTGAAAGCTTGGCTTCTGGTCTTGCCCTGGGCATGGCCGCACTGCTTCCATGGATGGGTCTCAAGCAGTTTGAGAAGCGTCCCTTTCGACTCAGCATTCCATTTGCAGCTGACTGGGCAATGGTCATGTCAAAGGAAGTTTCAGCTTGGATGTTTCATGTTGTCAATGTCTGGGAGCTTTCGGTTCGGGTTTCCAGTCTTCGGGCGAGCGGGCAGGTCCTAGAGGCACTCGGCATGGACGAGGCGTGTCAGCTCGTTGATTCGTGCTCAGCTCGAATCCTTTGGTCCTTTGGTTGGCGAGGGTTGCTGCTTGGGCACCTTCTTTCTATCTTCTTTTGCCCTGAATGGATGTTGTTGTTGGCCCTTGCTTGTCATTTGGCTGTGGGCCAAAACCAATGGGATCCCGTTTTGGGGTAGGTGCACCACCCATTTTAGAACCTATTTTAGTGGGATGTTTAGTGGGGGATAACCGGGCTTTTGACCCATGGCCATTTGGTGCCCAAGGGGCAAATCGCCCTTCGACTCGCAGGTCTGCTGGTGGGTGACAGAGAGCCTGGCTCTCAGCTCCAAGGGGCCCCTTCAGCTGCAGCCCGTTCAGCTCAGACTCAAGGAAGCCTTTGGCCCTCAATTGAGTTGATCAAAAGGAACTTGGCTATGTAGAATATCGCATATCACTGGTTTATCATGAGTTCTTTCAGCAAGGTAATCTCCTCAGGCCGATTCCTTCTCCTCCAAGATGGCTTTCACTTCCCAAAACCACAATTCCGTTCAAGAATAGGACATTGCCACTCAACTGTAGACAGGTCTTGACGCAAACTAGTATATGCCGCCAATATGCACACACACGACATGGCAACATATGGGGGTTGATCCATATTCCCTTCAGGGTCCCCCAAATGAGCATGTTGTAACTCTTCCCATGTGGTGAAGGATAAAAACTGCCGCCAATACCCTGAAAGGCCCCCCAGTTTTGACAATTTTCTGTAACTCTTCCCATGCTGAACCTGGCGAGAGGATTTTGTTGGGGCGGTTTGGGGGCAGTGGACCTGGCCCGCTCGCTCGCGGCGCCGCTCGCTGGCTCGCCGCTCGTTTCGAGCGGTTTCGAGCTTCGCGAGGAGCTCGGCGGCGCTGATGGAGCAGGCGACCTCGGCGCTGCGGAACCTCAACGAGGCCGCCGCACGGCGCCAGGCGGGGCCCGAGGTGTCGATGGTTTGTCGGGGGGAAGGAAGGGGGGTGGGGGTTGGGATGGGGTTGGGGGGGTGGGGGGGTTGCCAGCCCTTGCGTGGTTTCTTGTTTCTGATGTGTCTTTATGATGTGTTGGGCTTGTCGTTCCCAGACTGGCAAACCATTCGCCAAAATCTGGGTGAGTTGACGTTTCACAGCCAGGCTGAAAGCGGCAGTGTCAATGCTAGTGGCCATGTAGTGATGAGAAGTGATGAGAGAGAGTCAGTGAGTCGAGTGAGTCGGGTGAGTCGAGTGAGTCGAGTGAGTCGAGTGAGTCGAGTGAGCCAAGTGAGCCGAGTGAGCCGAGTGAGCCGAGTGAGCCGAGTGAGCCGAGTGAGCCGAGTGAGCCGAGTGAGCCGAGTGAGCCGAGTGAGCCGAGTGAGCCGAGTGAGCCGAGTGAGCCGAGTGAGCCGAGTGAGCCGAGTGAGCCGAGTGAGTCGAGCGAGTCGAGCGAGTCGAGCGAGTCGAGCGAGTCGAGCGAGTCGAGCGAGTCGAGCGAGTCGAGGGAGTCGATTGCGTCGATTGCGTCGATTGCGTCGACTGAGTCGAGTGAGTCGAGTGAGTCGAGTGAGGTGAGTGAGTGAGTGGGTGGAGTGGAGTGGGTGGGTGGAGTGGAGTGGAGTGGGTGGGTGGAGTGGAGTGGAGTGGAGTGGAGTGGAGTGGAGTGGAGTGGAGTGGGTGGAGTGAGTGGAGTGGAGTGGGTGGAGTGGAGTGGAGTGGAGTGGAGTGGGTGGAGTGGAGTGGAGTGGAGTGGAGTGGAGTGGAGTGGAGTGGAGTGGAGTGGAGTGGAGTGTGGGTGGAGTGGAGTGGAGTGGAGTGGAGTGGAGTGGAGTGGAGTGGAGTGGAGTGGAGTGGAGTGGAGTGGAGAGGAGAGGAGCGGAGCGGA
>CAUJNA010002447.1:760000-787500 GCA_963377175.1 Effrenium voratum | reverse complement strand
GGTGGTGGTGGTGGTGGTGGTGGCGAGGTGGTGGTGGTGGTGGTGGTGGTGGTGGTGGTGGTGGTGGTGGTGGTGGTGGTGGTGGTGGTGGTGGTGGTGGTGGTGGTGGTGTGGTGGTGGTGGTGGTGGTGGTGGTGGTGGTGGTGGTGGTGGTGGTGGTGGTGGTGGTGGTGGTGGTGGTGAGTGGTGGTGGTGGTGGTGGTGGTGGTGGTGGTGGTGGTGGTGGTGGTGGTGGTGGTGGTGGTGGTGGTGGTGGTGGTGGTGGTGGTGGTGGTGGTGGTGGTGGTGGTGGTGGTGGTGGTGGTGGTGGTGGTGGTGGTGGTGGTGGTGGTGGTGGTGGTGGTGGTGGGAGTGGTGGTGGTGGTGAGTGGTGGTGGTGGTGGTGGTGGTGGTGGTGGTGGTGGTGGTGGTGAGTGGTGGTGGTGGTGGTGGTGGTGGTGGTGAGGTAATTGGTGGTGGTGGTGGTGGTGGTGGTGGTGGTGGTGGTGGTGGTGGTGGTGGTGGTGGTGGTGGTGGTGGTGGTGGTGGTGGTGGTGGTGGTGGTGGTGGTGGTGGTGGTGAGTGGTGGTGGTGGTGGTGGTGGTGGTGGTGGTGGTGGTGGTGGTGGTGGTGGTGGTGGTGGTGGTGGTGGTGGTGGTGGTGGTGGTGGTGGTGGTGGTGGTGGTGGTGGTGGTGGTGGTGGTGGTGGTGGTGGTGGTGGTGGTGGTGGTGGTGGTGGGTGATGGAGGGAGGGAGGGAGGGAGTGAGTGAGTGAGTGAGTGAGTGAGTGAGTGAGTGAGTGAGTGATGGAGGGAGGGAGGGAGTGAGTGAGTGAGTGAGGGAGGGAGGGAGTGAGTGAGTGAGTGAGTGAGTGAGTGAGTGAGTGAGGGAGGGAGGGAGGGAGGGAGGGAGGGAGGGAGTGACTGAGTGGGGTTGTGGGGACCGTTCATCCGCTCCAGGGCACTTCAACTGATTGGTTTCGGTGCCCGCGGTTGGCACTCTTTGGCGATTCCATAGAGCTCAAGTAACCTCCCACCAACTTTCATTGAAGTGCAAAAAGACCCTTTCCAAGAGGAAATTAGTCTTTCTACAGGGGTTTGTGCACTTCCATGTTAGCTGGTGGGAGGGTACTACAAACCCACTTTCTCCATCAAGAGTCATATCAACGCCAATCCACTTTCTCGTCGGCGTTTGGAATGCAGGCGGCAGCCGCAGCATTGGAGGCTCTGAACACGCCTGGGGCTGAGTTTGTCCTGGCTTCCTGACCCCCATCCAGGCGGTTGGGTTTCGTTTGGTTTCCCTTCAAATACCAACCAAAAGACCAAAAGGGGGTCCGCCATTTTGAGACACACGGATGGAAAGTAAGAATGAGGGCAACCATCAGAAGAGCGGGGCACCTTTGCAAATCACCTTGATGACCCGGTCGAAAAACCCATGAGCACTCTGGTGGGAAGATGACCAGTTTGGCCTTGTAGCTTCACGCGGTCCGAGTGGGCTGTGTTCAGGGGGGTGGTTGCCACGCGGTTCGAGTGGGCAATGTTAAGAGGGTTGGTTTCCTGGTTTCCTCCAAATGGCAGAACTTCCTCGTAACGGTTGAAGCTGTTTTGGGTATCTTCCATTTGTTTTCTTAAACCTTGTTGGTTGCAGAAGGACTTTATCACTACTGGAAATTATGTTTTTTCTTTCCAGGGGTCTTAACCAAATGGAAGGTATGCACTCTCGTGGCGCTTCATGTCCCGGGTTGTGTTTTGACACCGGCAGGTCGAAGGGGCTCACAGGGATCGTGCCCAAGGAGGCGGAGGAGGAGGCGAGAGGGATCGCGGCCTGAGTCTTCTCGTTTTTTTTTTTTTTTTTTTTTTTTTTAATAAACACAAATAATAGTAAACACTAAATAATAATATTATTATTAAACAAATAACAATTATTATTATTATTCCCCATTCTTTCCTGATGTGTTTTTTTACTTCTTGTCTTGCTTGCTTGTTTGTTGGTTTTGGAGCCCTGGAGTGGGTTTTGTTCTGTTGTTCGGTTGCCCTTTGTCTCGCAAGCAAAGAGGGCAAACGAACAAAAAACAAGCAAACAAGGTCTCTCTCTTTCTTCTCTGTCTCTCTCCACCTCTCTCTCTCTCTTTCTTCTCCGTCTCTCTCTCTCTCTCTCTTTCTTATCCGTCTCTCTCGTTCCTTTCTGTCTCTCTCTCTTTCCTTTCTGTCTCTCTTGTTCTTCTCTGGCTTCTCTTGCTTCTCTTGCTTCTCTTGCTTCTCTTTCTTCTCTTTCTTCTCTGTCTCTCTGTCTCTCTGTCTCTCTGTCTCTCTGTCTCTCTGTCTCTCTGTCTCTCTGTCTCTCTGTCTCTGTCTCTGTCTGTCTCTCGCTCTCTCTTTCTCTCTCTCTCTCTCATTCTCTCTCTCTCTCTCATTCTCTCTCTCTCTCTCTCTTCTGTGTGTCTTTCTGTCTCTCTCCCTCTCTCTTTTTATTCTTTCTTCTCTCCCTCTCTTACTGTCTCTCTTCTATGTCTCTCTCTTTCTTTTCTGTCTCTCTCTCTCTCTTCTCTCTCTCTTCTCTCTCTCTCTCTCTCTCTCTCTCTCTCTCTCTCTTTCTCTGTCTGTTTCTCTGTCTCGCCGTTCTTTCAACATGTCTGACTCTGCCAGCCATTGGTTTTGTGGGATTAAGACAATCAAGGGGTTTATCCCCACTTCTGAAAATACAGGGGACTCCCCTCTTTGGTGGTTAGTCTTCGGGAGGCCCTTTTTGTATCACAGAAGCGGGTTCCATTTCAACCTCGCGTCCTTTGCTGTTGGCCGCGCTTGGCTGTTGGAGAGCGCTCGGCGCAGGGCTGCAAGAGCCTGCGGGGTGCGCGGTCTGCCATCCAGGAGGCACGTCACCTGTCTTCAAGCCATGTGGAATGGTTTGGAAAAGGAGCAACTGTTTTTAAGGGTCGAATGATTCAGGGCCATGAATATGGCTGTGGCTCAAAAGATGTACCAGAATGGCACCTTGGTAAATTGGACCAAACACTAAAACCTGCGTAAGTCTAGCTGTTTAAATTTGAGCCACACCCATATGTACTTGAATAAGTAAGGGATTTCTGGATGCGTGGGATCATGAGATGGACAGCTCGGGGATTCCAAGTTCTCAACCACGTGCTCCTGGAGAAGGTACCGATCTACAAGCATCCTTTACATGCCCGCTAACTGTTATGGGGTATTGAATAGAAAAAATCCAGAAAAGAGCCAGAGGAATGGGGTTCCTGATATTGCGCACTAGGTGCTGATGTGGGGTGCAGCGCCGCGGTAGCCTGTGTGTGATGTTTTTGCGAAGGTGTTGGTCCATGTTTTTTTTGGTTTGCGGCACAATGTGCTGGGGGCGTGCTGGTTCGGGTGGCGTGGCCGGGACAGCAGTTTGAGCTTTTTGGGGTGGCCACTCAGATGCTTATGGCTGATTCGGCTGGCATGGGCTGCTGTTTGGCGTGTTGGTGGCTTGCTCTTTCGCGTGGTCATTGCACGGCCATCGTACCTGAGTCATCATGCGCTGCCCGCATTGTGCACATTTGTGTGTCCTCTTGGTGCTACCTACCATCACGTGGTGCGGCTGTTTGGATCATCATGCTGCTGTCTGAATCGGGACGATGCTGCTAACAAATCGTCAGGATGCTCTTTGCTGCACTTATGATGCTGATTCAATCGACCTCTGGTCATTCTGGGGCTGCCCGCGCGATCGCGATCGCGATGCTGCTTTGATCCTCATAACTCTGCCCGAAGATCAAGTTGTGAACCGTCAAAATGCTGAATGATTCATCAGAGGCTGCGCGCGTACACTCGTGATGCTAACTGAACTACACTGACTGATCTTGGAGTCTTGGAGCTGGCCGATTGGCAGGGTGGCTGTTCAGGGGGCATTCCGCAGGGGCCGAGGGTAGGCGATTTCAAAAAGCATTTGGCCTCAATGAGCTGAGCTGAGCATTGCTTGGGTTCTACTCCGAAGGAGCTGAACCAAAAGCTGGGTGAGGTTGCCGCTGGGAGGCATCCAGTAGGTGTTGCTGCTGTTTGTAACGCAATACCGCACAATGTTGGGCTTTGGTGTCAGTTCTGGGTGTTGGTTCCTTGGTGTATTTCGTTGGGATGGGTCTTGGCCCTCTGGCCAGCCCCGAGGTGTGGCCCTGAAGCCCTGAAGTGGGCCTGGAGTGTACTCAGTATTGCATCTTTGGTCCCGGGCCGGAGAGATGTTGCGCTCCGGTCTTCGAGTCTTCGAGCCCTCGAGCCGTCGAAAGATGCCAGGCGAAGCAGTCCGGTGTCGCATCGACGCTGATTGAGCAGGCGGGTTCTCGCTGCAGCAAAGGTTTAGCGGAGATTCAAACATATGGCTGCGGGTCAAAAATGGGTACCCGCAATGGGACCCTGGTAAATTCATTAGGTACCCCAGCCCGCGCGTCAGCTACTATTTTCCTTCCGCGCGTCAGGTACCCCCCATCCCCATCCGCGCGTCAGCTACTATCCCCCTTCTGCGCGTCAGGTACCCCCCATCCCCATCCGCGCGTCAGCTACTATCCCCCTTCTGCGCGTCAGGTACCCCCCATCCCCATCCGCGCGTCAGCTACGATCCTCCCTTCCGCGCGTCAGGTATGCGTCAGGCGCCCCCCACTCCCGGTCCGCGCGTCAGCCCTTCCGCAGCTGCTATTCGCCCTGCCGCGCGTCAGGTACCCCCTGACCTCCCCTCTTCCGCGAGTCAGTTCCCCCCCTACTCCCATCCGCGCGTCAGCTACTATTTTCCTTCCGCGCATCAGGTAACCCCCATCCTCATCCGCGCGTCAGCTACTATACCCTTTCCGCGCGTCAGGTACCCCCACCCCATCCGCGCGTCAGCTACTATCCTCTCTTCCGCGCATCAGGTATCCGCGCGTCAGGTGCGCCCTAGCGTGAGCGTGGCACCCCCCACTCCCGATTCCCGATCCGCGCGTCAGCTACTCTCCCCCCTTCCGCGTGTCAGGTGCCGATCCGTGCGTCAGCTACTATCCCACCTTCGTCAGCCCTTCCGCACGTCGTCAGCTTCTATTCGCCTTGCCGCGTGTCAGGTACCGCCTGACACGATCTACTATCCCCTCTTAAGCGCGTCAGGTACCCCCCATCCCCATCCGCGCGTCAGCTACTACCATCCCCGTGAGCTACTATCCTCCCTTCCGCGCGTCAGGGAGCGTGAGCGTCAGGTACCCCCTAATCCCAATCCGCCCGTCAGCCCGTCCGCGCGGCGTCAGCTGCTATTCGCCCTCTCCGTGCAGCTACTATCCCCCCCTTCCGCGCGTCAGGTGCCCCGATCCGCGCGTCAGCTACTATCCCTCCCACCTTCGTCAGCCCTCGTCGTTAGCTGCTATTCGCCCTGCCGCGTGTCACCCGATCCGCGCGTCAGCCCTTCAGCGGCGTTAGCTTCTATTTGCCCTGCCGCGCGTCAGGTACCCCCTGACCCGAGCCACGCGTCAGCTACTCTCCCCCCTTCCGCGCGTCAGGTACCCCGATCCGCGCGTCAGCTATCCCCGTTCCCGAGACAGGGACCCTGGTGCGTCAGCATCTAGTGTCAGCTGCTTTCCCGCTTACGTGTGTGAGACCCTATCCCGATCCGCGCGTCAGCTACTGCCCCCCCCTTTCCGCGCGTGAGGGGCCCTTTAGCCCGATCTGCGCGTCAGCTATACAATCCTTTTTCCGATCCGAGCGTCAGCTACTTTTCCCCTCCCGCCATCCCTTGCATCCCGATCCGCGCGTCAGCCATACTATCCCCGCTTCCGCGCGTCAGGTACCCCTCTGCCCCTTTCTCGCGCGTCAAACCTTCTTCGCACGTCACAGCCCTTGCGCGCGTCCTCAGCTACTGTTCGCCCTGCCCCGCGTCAGGTACCCCCTGACCCGATCCGCGCGTCAGCTACCATCCGCCCTTGCCCCGCTCCACGCGTCAGCAGCTACCATCCCACCTTCTCGCGCGTCAGGACTCCCTACCGATCCGTGCGTCAGCTCTACCCTTCTGCACGTCATCCAAGTCGCGCGTCAGCTAATATGCTTCCATCTCGATCCGCGTCAGCCTTTCCGCACACAGTCACGTCAGGTTCTCTCCCTTGTCAGGCGTCAGGCCTTCTTTTGTGTGTGAGACCCTCCTGTCCCGATCCGCGCGACTATCCCCCCTTTCTTGCGATCCGCGCGTCAGCTGCGCACCCAGGTCAAGTTCTGCGTGTCGCTGCTATCCCGGGCCCCCTCATCCCGATCCGCGCGTCAGCTCACTATCCCCGCTTCCGCGCTTTGGGTACCCCCCTTGTCCCCTTTCTCCGTGCGTCTGACTGACTATCTGACTAACTATCTATCTAGTTGACAAACTAGCTAACTGGCAAACTAAGCAGAGTTAGTTAACTAACTGACCACCTAACCACCTGACGAACTGACTAACTAACTAACTAACTAACTTACTAAGTAACTGACTAACTAACCAACCAACTAACCAACTAATTAGCTAACTAACTAACTACCCCGCCACCTCCGCACTTTCGCGCGTCAGGCGCCGCCTCACCCGATCCCGCCCGTCAAGTACTCCGCCAAGCACTTTCCAACCCCGCGCTCGATGCTGCGCCTGACGTTCCCGAACTTCAGGTAGTGCCTAGACCGATCCCGCGCATGAGCCCGTGCGGCAACTAAACTTCCCGACTTTCTCAGCCTCCGCGCGTCAAGTAGCCCCGCGCGACAGGTGGACTATCCAACAAACTGACTGCCTCACAAACTAGCGAACTACATACGCCTTCCCGATCCCACGCATCAGGCACTTCCCCCCTCACTTCCTGCGGCAGAGTAAGAATGACTACTTAGCTACCTAACTAATTAACTCGCTGACGCACTAATTAACTAAAAGATGCTCCGCGCGTCAGGTACCGCCTAACCAGATCCCGCACATGAGAGCTGTCCCGGCAGCCCGCGCGGCGACTAAACCTCCCTGTTTTTTCCCCCAGCCGCGCCTGCGGCCTAACCCAACCCCGCGCGTCAGGTACCATCCCCCCATTTAACTAACTAACTAACTAACTAACTAACTAACTAACTAACTAACTAACTAACTAACTAACTAACTAACTAACTAACTAGCCGCCTCCCCCCCCCCCCACCTCTAGCCTCCGCGCGTCAGGTAGCCCCGAGCGTCAGGTAAAAAACTAACTCGATCATTAATTAGCTATCTAGCTAGCTAGCTAGCTAACTCACTAACTCACTCATTAACTAACCACCAACTCTTTTTTGCAGCCTTTGCGCGTCAAATCCGCAGCGATCCCACGCGTCAGGCACCTGCTCTCGAGATCCCGCGCGTTAGGTACCTCCCTCCTCCCCTGCGTCAGGTGCCCCCTTTCCGCGCGTTAGGTACCGCGAAACTCGATCCCGCACGTGACGTACTTTTCCCCAGCCCGTGCGGCAACTAACCAACCAAGTAAGGAACAACTACGTCACTAACTCATCAAATAACTAACTAACTAAATAACTAAATAACTAACTAACTAACTAACTATTTAACTAACTAACTAACTAGCTAGCTAGCTAGCTAACGAACTAACTATCTAACTAACTAACTAACTAACTAACTAACTAACTAGCCCGCCTTCCCCCCCCCCCCCCCTCCGCCTCTAGCCTTTGCGCGTCAGGTACCCCCGCGCGTCAGGTACTCTTTGAGGTTACAGGTTAGGTACTAACTCTAACTCACGACCTTCGGAACTTTCGAATTAGCTATCCAGCTAACTCATGAATTAGCTAACTAACTAGCTAGCTAGCTAGCTAACTAACTCATTAACCAACCCCCCTCTCCTCTCCAGCCTTTGCGCGACGATCCCGCGCGTCGCGATCCTGCGCGTTAGGTACCTCCCTCCTGCCGCGCGTCAGGTACCATTTCCGCGCCTCAGGTACCGCGAAACTCGATTCCTGCACGTGACGAACTAACTTAACTAACTAACTAACTAAGTAACTAAGTATCTAACTAACTAACTAACTAACTAACTAACTAACTAACCGCCTCACCCCTCCCCCCCCGCCTCCAGCCTCCGCGCGTCAGGTACCCCCGCGCGTCAGGTACTCTTTGAGTGAGGTTACAGGTTAGCTGGGGTACAGCCTGGGTAAATTGAACACATGACGAAAACAGGCGGTCCCCTGGTGGTTTAATTTTGACCCACACCCATATTGCCGATGGGCACACCTTGCACCACTCAATGGGAAGCGTTACCCTTGGTCATTCGGGATTTGGGGGCCAGGAATTGTGATCAACCCCATCGGCATTTCAGAGACATGCATAGGTGACCTTTTTGGTTGTTTCGGTCGAAAAAGGTTATTGCTCATCTACCAGGGACCCCCATCTATTTCCAACCTACAAGGACCGCCCTATGGAGACATGGTGAAGACGCACCAAGCAATTGCAGCTGTGCCAAACCCATGGTGCCAAGACCCGCCAGTCTTTGAACGGGGCTGGGTGCCTTCCCTCGGGGCTGTGTGCCTTAGTTGGACCATGGCCCGTGGGTCGGGCTGAGTAGCCTGCCCTACCGGACACATGGGCCAAAACCTGCGGTTTATACTTTGGCTTCATGTTGACCCATACCCAAACGGGGGACCCCTCCAGGCAGGCTTCCTTTGCCCTTCAAAGCCATCCCACAAGAGGTCCCCTACTTTGAGAAACCCCCCAAATGGAATGTGGCGCTCCTTGCCCGCATCCAACTGGGAGGCCAAGCTGAAGCTCCGACGAAGGCGTCGGGATCGCTGCATGCTCAGGGCTTTTCCTGGCTGGGCGCGGGATAGTTATGGCATCTTTCTCTTTGCTCAGCGCTAGCTGCCTGCCTACTGTGGATGGACGAAATCCATTTCGCACCACCCAAGAAACCCCGGTTTCGGATGATTGCCCTGTAAATACCAGCAAACAGTGGTGTACCATTGTTTTCTTGGTGGCTCCCAGCCCATCCGGTTCCTGAGCTGTTTGGCCTTTTAGTGTTTAGTGGTCGTTTCCGAGTTTCACCCACGAGAAGTTCTCCTCTTTTCGCGGGGGATCCTGAAATCGGGCAGCTGGTTTCCTTTCCCCTGCGTCGCTGGGCAAATAGGGCGAGGGACGCTGAGGCCAGGATCAGCAGGAGGCCTGCAGCTCCTTGCAGAAGGCCTTGTCCAAGAAGGCGGGCCAATAAAAAGGTTTAAACTATTGATACGATATTTTGATAACTATTATTCTATTAAACTTATATATTTTTAGGAGCCAGCCCAAAACTGAACCACGCCCTAAAACAGCCCCCAAAAGCTACTGCAAACAACGGGCCGCACATCTCGCGCAAATCAGCTCCAAGCCAACCCAAACCGACTCAAAGTCAACCTTGAACCCTCCCAACACCATCCTGGATATCAGCCCTTTGCCAAGCCTAAATGAACCCCAAACAAACCCAAGCCCCGCCCTCATTCAGACCTCAGCAAGCTCAGCACTCACCCGCAACCAGCCCAGTTCAACTCTGAACTGCCACCAAATGAAAGCCAATAGGCAGCCCTAGTCCGTGCGGCCAACCAACACCCCCAACCTGTCCAACTAGGTTCGCACAAAAATTCCACTGTTGCCCCCAACAGAGCGAAGCAAGGGTTCCCAGCCAAGCTCTTCAGAGCCATATGAGGGAGGCCTTGTGCTGAGCCGGGGCTTGTCAAAATCCGGGGCTAGTAAAAAAAAGCACCTCAACCGGGGGGGGGGGGGGCTAGCCCACTGCGGGTGAACTTCATTGTTTGACTCGAGCTGCTTGCTTCCAAGAGCCTTCTTGCTGGCAGGATGTGCCCAAGCAGGTGCTGCTTGCAAAGATGACAAGGGCCTGCGCCTTCAGTGTCAGCATGGTGCGTTACTGGCTGGCGGAACGCTTTGGGGCTGGGAAGCATAGGACACCAAGGAAGCGAGAGCCTCATCCCGGTCGGGTGCAGAGGCTTGGGGGTTTGTGCAGAAGAGATTGACACTGCCAACATGTCAAAACCACGCCAAACGCAGCGAATTGGAGATCGTAGACGATGGATGAACTCAGATGAATGTATACTTCCATTTGCTTAAGCCTATTTTTTCTTATTTTCCCTTGTTGGTTTGAAAAGGACTTTTGCACTACTGGGATTTTTTTTTGCCCCCAGGGGTCTTAACCAAATGAAAGTACAGATTGGACAGCGCCGAAGGCCAGGGTCGGCTTCTCCCAAAAACCGGGGCCTTCATTTGGAGAGGTGACCCAAACCACCTGCTCCGTGAGGTCCAGCGGCTGGCGAAGTAGACGTGAGACGCAAGTTGTACATAGGCCTAAGGCTACGTGTCGGTACCATCCCGGGCGAAAGGTGGCGGTTTCTTCCGGACGGATGGCCGGATGGCCGGAGCCTCAAACTGGGGCCTTCTTTTCGACCTGCTTGCCTCCTTGGCTGACTGCACTCCTTGGTTTGGACTGAAAAGGCAGTGGGTCAAAACCAATGGGATCCCATTTTGGGGTAGGTGCACCACCCATTTTAGTCTATTTTAGTGGGGATTGGGATGTTCACAGGGGGTACGGGCTTTTGACCCATGGCCAAAAGAACTATGCTTCGTGCCCTAGGCCCGGACAAAGGTCGAAAAGCAGACTCTGTTGTAGGTCTCACTCAGCTTTTTTTTTTTGAGGAAGCGCGTTTGTCAACACGGCAGGGCCAAGGCATTTTCGGCGAGATGCCTGCTTCCAAAAAGATCGGACGGTAGGTGTTGCCTCTGTGTGCCATAATCGAGAGAGACCTTCATTTGAGATTACTAGGGATGGGTCATCCACCTGGTAAAAAGGACTCTAAATAACCAGAATCATGATTCCTATTTAGGGAACCATGACCATAACCCACAGAATGAGTTCTGTCAATAGCACATGTGTAATCACTTACCTGCAAGTGTTTGGGCTCATGGCTAAAAGTGATGCCCAGAGATTTGCTTGGCCCGTGGCGAAATCCAAAAACAAGGCTGATCACTTCAGACTGGAGCCGACCGTGCGAAAGCAGCGAAATCAGCATGGCTGGAGGGAGGCACAAGCACGTACGGCAAAATGACCAAAAGCCGAGGGTCACTAGCTTCATCTGACAATCTGTAGCGTCATCTACAGGCAACGTAATGTGGCATAGATGCTGTTCTGTCTCTCTTACTCTCTCTCTTGCACATATCATTCACACACCCACCTACCAATCTCTTGTAACACGCCCGTGCGCATAAGATCATGTCCATCAGGCGGGCACTCTCCAAATCGAACGATGTTATTTGAGGAAAACCGTTTTTCCCGGTGGGGTTTCCCAGGATCTAGGTGCGCCGCCCCAGATCTACCGCGACCTTCGGTGCAAAGACACGGCAACAGCACGCGGGCGAACCGGCGCAGCGGATGGTTTCTCCACCGGGCTGCGGAGGGCGACGGCGAGTTGCGCAGCTTGCCTGAGGTTGCAGCCTGTTGGCGGGTATGAAGTTATCAACCCACAAGCCACAAGCCACAAGCCACGTCCTAAATACGATGACATCATGTGGGTGTGTCTTTTTTTGAGGGTAGCCCTATTGTGGGGTTGGTTTAAAGGGAAAGCAAACGGCAAACCGCCGTTTTGGGGGGTTCTCCTATGTTGGGACACCCGTTCTATGTTGGGACTCACCCATTTCCTCTGTGGGCGATTGAAAAACCGGGCAGATTGTGCTCAAACTGGCAAGTGGCTTTCTTCATGTTTGCGCAACGGCTCTGTTTTTTCTCGTCGTTTGGTGGCCATGTCCAAAGAGAGCAAGGGCGTGCGCCAGGAATGCGCAGGTGCTCTTGGGCACTCTGATCATGTTTCCTTGAGGTCTCGTTCTAATCCTCAAGGGAGGTACCAGAGCCGAGACTCAAAACGATTACAACAGCAAGACTATGTAGACCTTTTTCAATATTGTCCATGGAGCCGGAATTCCAGCCCGCTTGGTCGTTTTTTTTTTGGGGGGGGGGACAGCGACTAGTCCATCCATGTTTCAATAGGTGACACTTCCCAACATAATGTTGACCCGTATTGCTCAACGCCGGTTTAGACCACTTTCGGAGGCGAACACCCCCCTACTACACCTGGGTTGATGAATCTGCATCGGTGCATCGGCCTGTGCACCTCACAGTCGCAGTTGTGACTAGATTCCTTCGCCAAGCGAGAGTCTGCGGTCAGCGTGGTTGCTACGAAGACCTTTCCCCCCCAATTCAGGGGGGCTTGGGGGGGAGGGAGGAGGGGGGAGGGGGCCCAAATAAGCTCTTATCAAGCCCTTAATTTGGCCTTATTTAGGGCTTATTTGGGCTCCCTCCCCCCTCCCCCCCCCCCCGGCCCCTATGGTCAATGATGCACGGAGTTCGACTTGATGAGTGCCGCCGGCATTGATCCCACTCGGCGTTTCTACGCGACCTGTGACTCGCGCCGGAGAAGTCTTGCCTGTTTCTGCATCAAGCGTAGCCCACTTGGGAAAAGGGTCAAAATTGAACCACCAGGAATTGGATGGTTCTAGTTCTTGGTTCCATGCAAAACTGGGCAACCCATTTTGGGATCGCCGCATGTTTTTGATGTTTTCCCACATCCCCAATTTATGGCCACAGGCCCATGTTTTTCCCGGTTTTTGGCTGTCGCCCAGTCGAACATTTTCTGGGTCAACTGCTGGTGCCCAGGTGTCCGCGCCAAACCGGGCGGGTGCTGCCCCTAGGGTCCGTTCGAAGAGGCAGGTCTGGGAGGCGAGGCACGGCGTGCCAGCTCGCGCCAGAATGGAGTGAGGTAGCTCCGTCGATGCGTCCGTCGACTCGTTGTTCAACTGCATTTTCGAGAGAGCTTCTTTCGGGGATACGCAGAGTTTTTTAACGTAGCGAGGCTCACTTGAACGGTCGTGTGGGGGATTTGGGGTGACCTGACCTGCATCCTCTTGTGACGCTTGGCCGCTGAGGTGCTGCAATGGAAGCGGAAGCGGAGGGCTAAGGTCAAGGTTTGGAATGCGTCTCGTGTCCGTTCGAGAATCACGTGCACCGGGGTCGTGCTCTATGAAGACTCCGTGCCTGTTTCGGCTGTTTGAATGTTGGCGATGCAAGTTCCGTGCGCGACCCGAGCCTTGGAATCTCCAGAACCTCTGAGATTCCAGGTTTGGCTGGATTCAGCCGGATCGCTTCGTGGACCATCCTGAAGCCTTCAAGAACAACTGGAGGAGCCGGGTCGCGCCGGGTCGCGTTTGGGGTTCCCCATCGCCGAGAACCGTTTTGTGTGTTCTTGCAGCCCGGACCCCAAATGTTCCTGGGGATGGCTTGTCCTCTTCTTTCCCCTCAGACATTTTATTTCAGTCGGGATTGGGATGTTCACTGGGGGGCTAACCGGGATTTTGACCCATGGCTACCTTTTTTTTCCCTCTCGCTGGCGCTTCCCCGGCCCTGGGAGGATATATGTGAATGTCCTCGATGTGAAGGGCGGCGTCCTGCACAGCGGAGCTCGAGTGTGTCTTGGCCTGGTCTCATGGGTCAGAATCCCGGTTAGCCACCCAGTGAACACCCCAATCCCCACTAAAATAGGCTAAAATGGGTGGTGCACCTACCCTCAAATGGTACCATGATGTTCAATTTCTCCGAGTGGACACCCAAAGGGGTCGGGCAGACTTTCAACTTTTCCAGACCCGCTATTTAACATCCGAGTGGGCAGGCTGGTTGAATTCTTAGGCTTCATCCTCACGATTTACACTCTGTGTGATGAATGAGTAAAAAAAAGGTTGTTCATGAATGTCTGGCCCTGACAACTCGAGAATACACCGATCATGCATGTAGCTATTACCCACTTTTGATGAAGTCATACAAACAGATCGTGGTTGGTTGACATGCGCTTTTTAGGGAATCCACATCGGCAGATCTTCTTGTGTCCAGGATGCCGTGGACGTGCGATGGTCATTGGGGGGGATAGATCGAAGGGGGTCCTCGGTTGATTTCTTCTAGTTTGGGCTTGGTTTAGGGTGGCCGTTGGGTTTTGGGCGGGTTTATATAGGTGGGTTTATAGAGGTGGGTTTAGGGTTGATTAAGGATTTGCTTAGGGTTTCGGCTCAGGCTGGTTTTGGGTGGGTTTAGCGTTGGTTTAGGGTCGGCTCTCTGTCGGCTGATTTTTTTTATTTTTTTTTTTTTTGTTGTTGTTGTTGTTGTTGTTGTTGTTGTTGTTGTTGTTGTTGTTGTTGTTGTTGTTGTTGTTGTTGTTGTTGTTGTTGTTGTTGTTGTTGTTGTTGTTGTTGTTGTTGTTGTTGTTGTTGTTGTTGTTGTTGGCCGAAACTCACGACGGTGCGATTTTTTCCATTTCTTGCAATGGGCTGTCGCGACTGCGAGTGGGTTGACAGCTGGCATCCGGACATCTTGAGATGTCTAACAGTGGATGATGGGGCATTTGAGACAAATCGCCGTCAGAACGATCCAAATGAAACAAGTAAATCAGGCAACTGATCACCCCCCATTGGTTGGCAGTTTGATAGAAACGCAAGAAACACCTACCCTAAAGAGTGGGGTTCTCATTTGAAGGAATGGGGCCCAAACATTCACGCTGAAAGCCGCTCTTCCAGTCTTGAAAACAGGAGGTGCCCTTGCTTGGGTGGGTGGTCAGCAGCCGAAGCTGTCCCTACTTCCGCGTGCAGTTCGCTTGGCTGCCACCCTCCGCACACGTTTTGTTTTTTCCCGGGGGATGGATCTCCCATGGCCGTTCCTTCGAACCAACGAACCAATAAGCGGCACCAAGAAAAGAAGATCCCACACGTGATTTTCGCGTCTGCACACGTGAAGGGGGATCGATCCCTTTTCGCCGCCTTCGCCCGATGGCAGCGAGATCCCCATACCGCAGGCTAACAGCCGGAAGCTCCCCCTTTGGACTTGGTTAACAGCCGGAAGGTGCCAGCCCTTTGGACTTGGTTCCACAGAGGCCTTCTGGAGCTTCCGGCTCCGAGCTCCGAGGTCCTTCTTGGTCTACAGCGACGGCAAGGGCCTCGGCGCCGCGGAGGTGCTGCCGGCCAAGGACGTCGGGTTGGACGGAGCTCGGGGGGCGACCCTTCAAAAAGGGGTCGCGCAGGTATGCCGGGGGGGGTGTGGTTTTCTTGGGGGTTTGAAGGGAAAACAACAGGAAAACCCGCATGTTCGGGGTAAGCCCCCCCCCCCCCCCCCCGAGAAAAAAAACAAAACCAAAAAAACAGACACACCCCGAATTTCCCTGTATGTCAGTTTAAGCATCAGGCAGGTCTCATGAGCAGTGCCGTGCAGGGGAGTTGTACAGCTCGGTGCAGTCCTCCCATTGCTTTCTGGACCACACGTGCTGGGGAGCCTCCATGAAGTCCTCCTTGCTCCAGGGAAGTGCAAAAGCCCCATGCCAAGAAGGAGTCGCCATTTGGGGAGGTGCACCAGCCATTTTAGAACCTATTTTAGTGGGGATTGGGATGTTCACTGGGGGTACTGGCTTTGGACCATGGCCATATCAATTTTGGGTGTGACGGCCGGCGAATGGAGGCAATCGCTTCTGAAACCTCTCCATGCACAGCACCCAGCAGCTGGATGCATTTGTTGAATATGATGTGGGTGTCGTTTTTTTGGGGACCCCCAAAATGGCGGGTTTCCCTTTTCGTTTCCCTCTAAAGCCACCCAGTGACAACTCCAAGAAAGGCAGACCCATATTGCGTTCTTTGATGCCGACCCCTGTCGCTTGCAACGCAACTCCATGGATCCAAATCACCAGGCCCCGTTTTGCAGCTGTTGAAATGACGCTAAGCTGACCCCGATGGTTCAAACCGTCGCAAAAAAAACCAAGCTCTGACAGGAGTTGAAGCACACGACGTGTGTGGGAGGCCCAGTGCAGTTGGCCTTCCAGGCGGGCGCCAGTTGAGCAAAACGCCGGTGGTTCAAGCACCGAGCTGCAAGCTGCGAGAGAGCAGGAAGGAAGCAGATTGCAACATATGGATGGACGAAATCCATTTCGCACCAACTAAGAGGCCCGGAATGAGGGATGATTCCCCTAATAAATTCCAACGAACAATGCTTTCCCATGGTTTCCAAGTGGTGCAGGATTTTGTCCATGCACAGTATCATGGTTCACGCCCTGCAGTTTTTACGTGGCCAGCCCTCGACACGGGCCCACAATATCGCGGGATGAGCAAGACTTGCGGCCGCCCCGACATCTCTCCCAGAGACGTGCATCCAGGAACCCTCAAACAAATGTACGTATCCGCCCTCTCCAGCCCGAAACAGGACCCCCCAAAAATTTGCCAACCCCCAAAAATGGGTTTCATCAGCCCGAAGCAGAATTTCGGGGGTCGACAAGTTTCA
This sequence comes from Effrenium voratum, assembly GCA_963377175.1. Classification (NCBI taxonomy): domain Eukaryota; class Dinophyceae; order Suessiales; family Symbiodiniaceae; genus Effrenium; species Effrenium voratum. The sequence goes on along the minus strand of CAUJNA010002447.1, from coordinate 771,230 downwards.
TCGCCATGGCGAGCTCCAAAATCGAGCAGTGGCAGTACGTGGCGTGTGGCCTATGGGACGGCCACTTCCGGGACCTCGATGCGAGGGAGGGCCTGGTGTTGCGGTGTGCCGGCAAGACCAGCCCCAGGTCCCCTGGCCGCTTTGAGCGCCCCCTCCAGCCGCGCTGGCCCTTCGCCGAAGGAGGGGGTCGAAGTGACCACTCATTGATATTCCGGGTTCTAGAGTGGTTGTTCAAGGGAGGCTAGAGGAACGCATGTGTTTGGCGCATTGCCATGAATTGGGTGCGCCCTGAGGCGAAGTGAGCGATTCGCCATGGAGGACGTGTAGGACACAGATGTCCAGAGGGAGTGATGAAACCAACCCATGCACGCCAGAAGCGGCACACAAGTCCGTGTGCACCCAATTGCCAAGTGGTCTTCGCACGCCGAAGATCGCGGTCTTCAGTCCGGAAAGTTGCACTGCCCCGGCCAAAGATCCGGGCGCGGCGCGGGACGCGGGGGGCGCGGTTGACGTGCGGGAGCGGCTTCGAGAGATGGCGGCGTACCGGGCAGAGTCCCAGGTGAGGATCGCGCAGGTCTGGGCACGCATCATTAAGAATGCGGACAGCCCGGCCTCGCTGCAGGAGACAATTGGGTGACAATATGCCAAACACCATCAGAGAATAAGTCATATGCATTTGTATACGTATATATATATATAGTTACATGTATGTAAAAGGTATATTATATGTATCCAACATACAAACACACTCTTTTCAAAGCCACATCATACGGTTTCATGATTGAAAGCAGAGAATCCTGGTGCAGAATGGTGGCATGGGAGGCAGTTGGTGTACCTGCCTTCTTTTGGCCTTTGCTGTACGCGCGCTGCAAAACGGCTGGCTAATTGGTTAACCCTAGTTGTCAGGCTACACAGGTTAACTGGGGGACTGGGGGGTCTGGAGTTTCACTGGTGCACTGGTGTTTACATTAGGGGCTCCGCAGCTTGGCAAGAAGGTGTGGGGGTTTCCCTAGCCACTTGAGTCTGAATCAACATGACCAATTCACCCCTTTGATGTTTGGTCTTTGGGTTCCCTTCACAAGCCGTTTTGGATTTGGTTCCCAGCGACTTTGGGACGGGTCCCGCTCCCCACGCCAACCCGTCACCCCGGCTCACGCGCCTTCTCCTCGCCTCTTCGGATCGCCAGGAGCTGTCCGCAGTGCGCCAGGAGGCCCGGGAGACGCTGGCCGCCATGGGGGCGGAAGCGCTGGCCGCGCTCGGAGAGAAAAAGACGCTCGCGCGCGGCTCGCTCGCGCGCGAAGCCGGCGCGCTTTCTGCGCGCATGGAGGAAGGGCGGCTCGTTGGGAGTTTTTTTTTTGAAGATGGGTCTGATATTTTTCCCCCTATTTTTCTCCTTGGTGTTTTGGGGCTTGCCCTTTGGTTTGGGCGGCCTCTTTGAGCTTGCGTTTGAGTGGTATCTTCCATCGCGGCGGGTTTTAGTAGACCGCAAAGGTGATTTAGGCAACTCGTGATCAGTCTAAGGATGGTCATGAGCCTTTCAGTAGGAGTCCTTTCGGCAGTTTTTGCGGGGAAGCAAGGGCATGTGACTGTGCCGCCAAGTTGCCATGATCGAACCACCCAGTTCCTTGCGATTTTCCGTTTTGATCATCATGACTCTCTGCTGGCCACTGCTTCGCACGTTTCAAGCTTTATTGCCGGCGCTTCAAACGCACAAGCACTCCGAAGCACTTCCAAGCAGTCGCAGACGGTCAGCGCACTTCAACACTCTCCCAAGCGTTTCTTCCATTGATTTGCTGAACAATTGTCACGCCCCTCCTTCAGGCCGTTTTGTTCCTTCCGAGGCTTGGAGTCACCGGGCTGTCTCGCGCCTCGGCAATGCGACGTGTGCTGCGCCAGGTTTGCTCATTCTTCCAAACCCCAGCATCTCCCCAGTCTCCCGGTAGACAGCACGCGCAACACACACACACACACGTTTCGTCCGGGAAGTCAGAGTTCAGCCGCGCGAATCCGCGGCCTCTCTCAAAGAGACATCCGTAAAGCGGTTTGATTTGGCCCCCAGAACCGAGCCCCGGTCAAAACGCCGGGGGCCGAGTTTTTTGCCACGGGCGGTTCGAAGGGCAAGTCGCAAGAGATCCTGGCCTTGGGTTGATTTGGTGCCCCTTTGCGGTGGGTTTGCAATAGGATTAGAGAAATTTGGATGTACCACTGAATTTTGAACAGCTTGGCCAAACCCGAAGGCCCAAAGGCGAGAATGCTTGAGTGGGTGTGTTGTTTTGCAGAGCTATGCAATCGTAACGTCTTCAATCTTCTTTTGGCAATATACTGGCTGCAAGCTATCGACTTGGATGCCTGCGGACATCGGGAAAGTGTTCGTTCTTTCAAACTTATGGATTCCCAAGACAGTGTTGGCTAAGCAAGTTGCATCGCATGCAAGGGCTTGACACACTTCAATCTGACACAAAAACATGGGAACCTGTTAGGCATTGTTGGCGTAGGGATAATTAAATCCACCAAATCAAAAACATGTTCCCCATGAAGAGGCTGTAACCGGGCGACTTGCGCAGTGACTTGCAAGGAAGGTCCAGAAGAGCACCGAGAAGCTTGCAGGCGACGGGTGAGAGACGAAGGGCTCCCTGTTCCATGTTTGCGTTTGTTGGAATCCCATGAACGTCGGATCATAAGTCATGGCCGGTACGGGGCGTACTTGGCGGTACGCCGCACGCTTTTTTGAGGGTTCTCGTAAAGCAGGAGCCCGAAGGGATTCGCACGGGCTTGAGAAGATTAGAGAACCCTCCTGATTGGTTTGGATTGGTGGCTTGCCATGTTGCATTCTCAAACTTGTCTATTGCTGAACTGAGGATGGATGAGTGTTTAGCCAGCTTCGTGGCAGGTTGACATGCTCGTTTGCACTTGATCTTCTCATCATATTTATTTTTCTTTGCACTCCCCACATCTGAGAGAGCCCCTACGACACCCTTGTCCCTTTCAAGCGGCCGCTCCTTACCTGTCGCGCTCCTTCTATGTGGCAATTTGTGTGTGTGGATGATAGCTCATCGCACCAATTTCAGCAGGCTGTGTTTTGGTTAACCAATGGCTTTGGCCCGGCTGGAGCGGTCAAGGGCAAGGTCGCCTGGAATTACCCAACTGGGGGTGGAAGCTACAACCGTCAGACTTTTCGAAGGTCAGGGGCCCTGACACTTGGGGAGGCTGTGCAAAAAGGGTTGTCTGTTTGTTCCGATGTGGCCTGCAAAATCTCCGGGGGGAAGGGAGCATTGGAGTCTCTGCCACAAGGAACCCGCCAGCCCACTGCACCCGCATCACGCGTCGCGTGCCGAGGTCGGAAGGGGGGCAAGGCGTGCGGCAAGGCGAGATGGGCTAAGTCTTTTTTCCTAGTGCTTTTTCTTTCAAGATGCCAGCAAGACACGGAGTGTCGGCTTTCCACTACTTGGTGGTTTGGATTGGTTGTTAGGGATTTGAACCCCTGGCTAAAAAGCCACCAAACCACCAATCAAACCACCCAGTGCAAGGAAGCTGAGAATGCTTTGCCAGCTTTGGCTCTGCACCTCGGGCGGGGGGAGGAAGGTCGGTTTTCCAAACTGTTGCAAGCATTGATGTCCTTTTGATCGGTTGGTTTGGTTAGAAATAGATGGTGGTTAGAAATAGATGGCACTGGTCTAGATCGGCTTTATTCCATTTACCAAGCCATCCATTTGTCCAAAAGGTCACCCTCATGGCATAGCAAGTGTTTTCTGCCCATGCGTAGGGCAGTTTCGTTTGAAGTGGCCTACAAGTTTTGCTCATGGCTCATGTGCCAACGTCTTTGGCCGCATTTCAGCCACAATGAAAACCCGGCAGATGAAGGTTGGTAAGGGGGTCCCAGTCGGACATAGTTGCGGACATCCTGAGTAGATTCTTGAAGCATGGTTCTGGGGTTACGGCCATTTTTGCACCCACCGGTTTTGCTTGTGACTCGTTTGGCGTCGGAGAAAAACGAAAATCAATCTCCAGGGACCTTCGAAGAGGGCGTGGGGCTCGGATCAGATCGGAGATCACCGGCTTATCGGGCGCCCTTTGCTGACTGAGTGGTTCCCACCAAAGCCTAGGGGAACCACTGGTGGGAACCACTTCGCCCTTTGCTGAGGGTTGACTAATCCTAAGGTGTTTTTTCCTTTTGGTGGATTCAAGCGTCAGATTTGCCCATGTTTTTATGGCGAGATGGGCAAACTTAAGGTGCTTTTGGGGGTGTCGGGAAATCAACATCTTCTGAACACCCTTTCCCTGCAAAGGGCGAGGGCCCTTTGCTCCGGAGGGTTGACTAATCCTAGGGTGACTTTGTGTCGAACTGTTAGTTCACAGCCTGTTTTGAGTGTTGCTGGCCTATAGCTGCCACGCATCTCAGGATTGTACTTGATTAACATCTGCTATTTTGTCAGGCGCCGCTCACTTGTACTTGGCTTACTGCTGTGGATTTCTCGTGAAGGCGGTTGGTAACTTGACGCTTTTAAACTGACAGTATCGTTTTTTAGGTGACCCCAAAATGATGATCTTCTTTGTGGCTTCCCTTTAAAACCACAAGAAAGGAGGTACCAACTCCAAGAAAGACAGCCCCATACAAACAGGGAGCCAAGCCCATCTGGAGGCGCGTTGTCAGTGAGGTGTCCCTCCGGGGTCCCGACAGGGACAAGAAGACCCACAGAGGACTCGCCCTGCCTGGCGCTTGATCCGAATCTCCGAAGTGTTAGGAAAAAATGCTGTGCACGAAGTGCAGGACTGGGGGCGGGAGAAATCTGGAAGACAGCCCTTGGAGTTTGGAGCTGCCTGTGGGCCATCCGGTTCCCCGGATTTCTCTTAGAGCATCACCTGAGTCGTGGCCGCATCTGGGCGTTCCGGCCGGTTTTGGTCGGTTTTCCCTCCGAGGGATTGCCTGCGTTGGGTCTCCTCTGAGATGAGGGGCTGGAGGCCTGCCATGGAGGACGGGGAAAACGAGTCGAGGCGAAGATCGGTATCTGTCTTTTGGGGTTGCTTGGAAGGCGGCCTCTGGTTTGGACCCGAACGTGATTTGTTGGGACATGAAACCCGGACATGATTTGTTGGGACATGAAATTGCTGGGAAGGGCACTCATCGAACAAGAGACGCCGCGGTCCGTGGAGAAGGGAGCAGGGTGCGGGTTCTGGTCGGCGCTCCAAGGCTTCCCCCAGTACGACATCAGCTTCTTGATTGGCTTTCTTCCTGGGATAGACTTAGCGCGAATTGGGCGTTGGCTCAACATGGGATGCATCAACATGCGATGAGCCAGCGCCCGGCTGGACAACCATCGGAATGGCGGAATGGAGTAACTCTGAGGATAGATTTCAAGCCGGTTTCTGGTGAATCAGCACCAGGGAATTCTCTATCTTGAGAGCTTCCAGCCTGCTGGCCGGCTGCTTGAGTTTCCTGCTCTATTGGAACGAGATGGGATGTGGTTGAACTGTGGCTGGAAGATCTTCCTGCTCAATACGCAACCTTTACGGGGCAGTTTTTGTGGGCTAGCAGTTGTGTCTGAAGCTACTGCCGGTCTTGAGCTTGATTTTATTTGTTGCATGACTTTTTGAAAACAGGGGAGGGGGGTCGGACTAAATTCAAATGCATGGTCAAAGCTGAGAATGCGGGTATATGTCTAACCTTTCATGTCCCCTTCCGGAAGTTTGAAAGCCACCCTTCGGACAGGCCCCCTTTTATACCCCATTCTTCGTCGTTTCTCCGTGTTTCCCTCGTTGTTTCCTCCCTCTGCTCATGTGTCTCCGGCTTTCTCCTCGTCTTCTTCCCACCATTTGAAACATGTTGTTTTTTTCAACACCAAAGTAGAGGGAAAGTACCATCTACAAGGCAATGTTCAGGTGTATAATGTAAGGACCCCAGTTCCTTCAACGCAAAGAAAAAAGAAAAAAAGCGGAGAAGACAAAACAGCAACAAGGAGCCACAGCAGCTGATAACCCCCGATAACCACCCCTGTCCTAAGCGGAAGGAATCCAGGGCCGGTCTCGAGGACGCCACCTGTGCGCTCAGCTTGGAGCCGCCTTTGGGCAACTATGCCCTGCCGCAGCCCCGGGCCTTGGCGATTCTCTGATTTTCTTCCTCGTTTTGAGGCGCCGGCAACAGCTCTCCACTTTTTAAGTTGGTCTCTCTTTTTTGTTGTTGCGGGGGGTGAGTTTAGAGGAATTTTTAATAGTTGGTCTCTTTTTTTTGTGCGGGGGGTGAGTTTAGAGGAACAGCAACCGGAACCCACCTTTGTTGTGGAGTTGGCATCCCTTCTTTTGGTGTTTTTTTTTTTTTTTGGGGGGGGGTTCAGCCATTCGCAAGCCGTTCATAACCAGTTTTTTTTTTTTTTTTTTTTTTTTTTTTTTTTCCGGGGGGGGTTCAGCCATTCGCAAGCCGTTCATGACCAGCGCTCGGCAACAAGGAGCATCACCAATTTCCCCCACTGGCTGGCTGATTCACATTCTGCAGTGAACTTTGCGCCCTGCTGAATCCGACAGCCCAATTCCGCAACACATTTCCGCTTTGGCTCAGGATTTGTGTCCGAGGCGGCCGCATCGCGCGGTGTGTTTCCGGCACTTTCCGTTTTCAGCTTTCAATCCGAGCCATGCGCGCCTCGCGATCTGCATCCATATCGGCCATAGGCTTTGGAGAGTACAGACCTCCCCTGCTGAAATAGACTACAGAAGAAAGGGTACCCGTATTCTATCCTCTCTACTGGAGGACCTAGCTTGGTACCTTTACTCCATCTTTTTAGCATTTGTTTCGTCCCGCCCTGTGCAGAGAATGCGGGTGATTTGGGGGGTTTGACAACCGCCCGCACAAATGTAGTTGTTCAAGGGCTGCCGCCCTGTTCCGCTGACCCCAAGCTGAGCACATTTTAAATAGCATAGCTTGCATACAGATATATGTATAGATATGTTATTAGGTATATGATATATATATATATATATACATATATATATATATATATACATAATGTAACACCTACTCATTTTGTTAATGTGTTGTTCTGGGGTATGGGTGTTGACAACGAAATAATCTCACGTTGGAGGCAGACTGCCAAAGGGCGCGGCAACGACGCATGCTTTTCACGGCGCTATTCGAGTATGACGATGAGATATTTGTACTAAAGCATGCGCTGGGGACCCTGGGCGCGTCGACCACTTTGTGTGGGTTTAAGTCTACCCTGAAAATAGTCAAAAAGTGGAACCCTGCACCAGCCGTTTCGTAATTTCCGGCTAAGACCCCGTTCCAGAGATTGGCTCATCCACTCTCCGTCCCTTGTCCCAATTTTTTCGGCATTCCACACCTTGCGTCCCCTTGCTTTCGATGCAGAGATTCCTAAGGCTGAAGAAACTGAGCAAATGGTGAAGAAACTGGGCGGCGGATCGAATGGTCGCCGAAGCTCCTTGTCCGTCCGTCGCCCCGAGGTTCGGGGTCTTCGACGGCCACGGGGGCGCGGCGGTGTCGCGGCGTGCAGCGCAGGAGTTGCCGGGGGAGCCTGGCGGGACTTGGACCGTTTTCTTGTTTGGGCGGTGCCTTTTTAAGGCAGCCTTGTTGGGGAAACCGAATCTCCTCAAATCTGGTTTGGGGGATTTGGCTTTATTTTGGCTTTCTTGTTGGGGTGGGTTTTTGGAAGGAGACCAAAAGGAACGCAGTTCTAGGGGTTGTCCTGCTTTAGTGACAGAAGGGGCAGGAATCACCGGTGGGTCTTTGTCTCACGCACTGTGGTTATTGTGAGCGCTGAGGTGTCATGAGTCATAAGTCTCCCACACAAAGGGGCCTATGCAAAGTCATGAATCAGCCAAGGTATATACCCCCGGCAGTCTTTCAGGCATGGGAATCGGAGAAAATTGGTCCGTATCAAAATATGGAACCCAAAAGAGGTTGGCCTCCTGTAACACTGTACTCTCCCTTGAAACCAAGAGGAGGTCGGAACCCAGTGCCCTCCCCCCCACCCACCAAAAAAAAGGGAGGTCCAATGGCCATTCTTATGGCTCCCTTCATCAGAATCCTCATCATGGTTGTCTCAAAATTATATCCCCCGTAACCCCAAATAGCCCGTGGTTTGATGCCCAACAGCGGACACTGCGCATGGACACATCCTTGTGCCTTGTACTCAGAGATTGTTTGAATGAGAAGATCTAGTGGGTAGCATGCTCCGAGGCCAAACGGGATTCAAGCTGCAGCACTTGAGTGCATGGACGAAGGCCTGCAAGTCTGTGTGATCCTTGTGGGCTTCCTGAAATTATTGGTTTCTTTTCAGAGGAGCATTTGCTGCTTGGATGTTAGGACTTTAACTTTTTGCCAACTCATGGCTTTTCCGTATTAAACCACTAAAAGTGAGTCACTTTTAGCAGGGGAGCAGACAGCAATGGAGTATTTCGAGCATCCCAGAAGGAAGAGCTCGAACATGGACACATTCCGTCTGCTTAGCACCTGTGGTCCCACCATTTGCTCAGTTTCTTCAGCCTTAGGAATCTCTGCATCGAAAGCAAGGGGACGCAAGGTTTGGAGTGCCGAGAAATCGGAAAAGGGACGGACAGTGGGGCGTCCTTTTTAGGTTAGTTTGGTTAAAAATAGATGGGTTCCACTGGTTTAGATGGGTTTTGTTCCATTCACCAGGGCCATCTATTTTTCCAAAAGGACGGAGAGTGGTTGAACCAATCTCTGGAACGGGGTCTTTTGAGCCGGAAATTACGAAACGGCTGGTGCAGGGTTCTACTTTTTGACTACCCCAGGGTAGACTTAAACCCAGGGCTGGTTCATTCCCCCCAAAAGGAACACCCCTGGGTTTAAGTCTGTCTTGGGGTAGCCAAAAAGTGAAACCCTGGGCTGGTGCCTTGGCGTCGGCTTTTTGCAGATCTCGCGAACCTGCCCCAGTTTCTGAGCCAACGCCTCAGCAGAATTGGCGGAGAGGGCCGAAATGGCGGGATCAGGTCGGATTCAGGGCAAGGGGCCGGCAACGAATAGCCCTCGCAAGGGAAGGAGCCAACCACTTTGCAAAAGCGGGCCATGTCTTGTGGCTTCAAATAGATGAGATACAAGTACGTTCACAAGCAAAACTCCCCTTCTCGAACAGCTCGGGACCTTCCGAACCAACAGCCTTGGACCACTTCTCTGCAGGGCTCACCATGGCCACCTTTCCACGGCCTGCACATGGGTGTGTCTTTTTCTCAGCCCCAAAAATGGCTTCGCTTGTGCTTTTGGCGTCCCTTTACCCACAAGAGACAGAGCAGTTTGTGGGTTTCCGAGCTTGGGCCACTTCGAACTTTTGCCTTTTGGTCAATTCATCCAGTCAGAGCCAATTTAATTTCAGAGTGCGCGCCTTTAAACGTGGGTTCGCCGCCACTTCTGAGCGTTAGGCACGGCGCTGGCCAATTTGGACGAGGTCGGCATTTTTTTTTTTGGGGGGGGGCACCTGGAGTTCATTGCTGACGAGCGACGCTTCTTAGTTTGGCATAAGCACCACCAGCACCACCATCAACCAGCTCCTGGACAGTTTGGTACACGCTCATAAGCCACCTCACTTCGAACATTTAAACATGTCAAGCAAACAAACAACAAAAGCGACCCAGGGAGGGGTCGAGCCTCCATGATTGCTGGCAGCCACACCCGGGCCCAGAGGGCACCGAGCGCAGATGCACGCCCTGAAGGGCAGAAGCGACGCAAAAAACTGAGATGATGTCTCGAAAAAAGAGCCCCGTTGCCAGGTGCTGCGTCATGAGGGTGAGGGGCAAGCGGGGCTCCTGCAAGTAGGCGGGACTTGGACAAGGCGATCCACAGTTGCTCAAGCGGAAGCAAGAGTTTAGAGTTTCGGTTCCGGTTTTGTTTCCGGCAGGTGGCAAGGCCATTGAGAGCTCTGTGAGGAGCACGGGGAGGGGGGGCGATTGTCGAGCTCCAAATGGAGCAGATGGCATCCAATATGAAACTGCAGGGCATACTTTTGACTCTGGCTCACCTGAGTTTTCTGCAAGGCCTGTGTCCTGACGCGAGTTTTGGACCACAAGAGTTCCTCATCTTTGCAAGTCAGACGATCAAGAAGTGTGGCGCATGCAACATCATCATGTACCAATCGTGATCTTCAGGCGTTTGATGGTGTTGGTGTAAAAAGGACAACTCTTCAGTTCTTCTAGTCTTGTTTGCTTAGGCCTAGGCGAGTTGATTTCGATGCTCAAGACGCAAGTGATTCGATATGCAGCTTAAGTCTATAGCCAGCTACGTCCCCCAGTAGTGCCCTTTTACCCTTTTTTGGGGAGGGTTCCCGTACAAACATCGACGAAACTGAAAAAACATCGGGTACCAACTCATAGCCTCTCAAATCTGGAGGACCTAGCCTTTGATTTGTTCCCTTGGTCTTTTAGCAGTCCCTAGCCAGGTTCCCCTTGGCCAGGAACGCCTATGGCCTGATGGGCAGCACCGCCGTGGTGGCGCTTGTGGAGTGCCTTGGAGCCTCGGTGCTGCGTGCCGGGCGGCTCGGGGGAAGCGGGAGAGCGAGTCAGAAGGAGCGACCCGATGGAGCTGTGGTGTTCTTTTGGTTCAGTTTAGTGGAGAAATATAGGACCCTGGCAGTCCTTTCCTTTTCTCCCATTTGGGACACCTTAAAAAAGCTCAAAGTTATTCAGGCGGGTGGCTTCCTTTTGCTTTGCCTTGAAAACCATACAAACATAGGACCCTATTTTGAGAACCCCCAGAGGGGCAGGGATGGCGCACGGCGATTGGTTGTACCACTAAGCCCCCGGCTTCGTCCCCGACGCTCTGCAGGCTGGCGGGTTTACTATCCACTCGGCTAGCCCTGGACTTGTCTGAATCAAAACATGTTACATAAAATTCAGGATATCATTGGCTTCGAGGAATGGCGGGCAAGATGCCAAGATGCTAATCGGTATATCCGTGAAAGTGAATTTTCCCCTGCTGTCCTTGAAACTCTTGGAAGGCTTGTGATCTCCCAACAATACAACCATGCAGCAGCCCGAAGCATGCATGTGGCCTGTGAGTCTCCGAATGGTTGGATCAAAGCTTTGCGGTAGATTTCTGTTTCGCCACATAGCATGATATGACATTGGTTTTGCAGTCCATCGTGTGAGCTTAACTTGTAGCTTCGGCTTTGCCTGTAGTGACGGACATGATAACTTCTGGCTTACATTTTTGCTCGCAGATTGGCAGTATGTCTGCACCCATGCTTTGTCCGATCTGTTGATGGTGCTTAAT
>CAUJNA010002447.1:670000-757500 GCA_963377175.1 Effrenium voratum | reverse complement strand
ACAAAGACTTCGAACTTGAGATCAAGTTTGAAGTGCATAGGACGCAGTCACCACATGCAGTCTTCCTAGGTGCTTCCTGGAGTGGCAAGTTTGGATCATGTTCATTTTTGGATGTGAGACGCGGATTTGTTCACTTGGCCCTTGACGTATCTGGCTGTGGCTCAAAAAACCGGAATTCCCAAATGGAACCCTGGTAAGTGGAACCATGGACCAAAACCTGCGGTTTGCCCCTCCTGTTTCATTTTGAGCCACACCCATCTGACGGGCTGGCCCCCTCTCGGGCAGCTTCCTCTTTGAGAATTGCCTGTGGGTCCAAAATAGGGTAACCCCAAAATGGCTTGCCCTGGTAAATGGAACCATGGTTGCCAACATCTGCGGTCCGATTCCTGGTTTAGTTTTGCCCCACATATTTCAACTACAATCCTCAAGACTTTCAGGAGTTGGTTGGTGGTGGCATGCGAGGCCTGAACTTGTCGCGGGCGCTGGGGGACTTCCACTACAAGAGCCGCAGCGCCGCTTGGAAAAGACCGGGAGACTTGGAGCGACCGGGGGGCGGGGGAATCGGAATCCCAGGTGCCAGGCGCTCGCGAGAAAGAGGAAAACCCAAGTGGCCGTGGGTCAAAACCGTTTTGGGATAACGTTTTGGCTGGATTGGGTGAATTCACCACCCGTTTTAGGCTTCCTATTTTAGCGGTTGGATTGGGATGTTCACTGGCAAATAACCGGGATTTTGACCCATGGCCAGTTGCGTAATGACTGAATGCACCATCGCAGTTGGTTTGGGTATCGGCTTGGGCCCGGCAATTTTCTGACTCCGGCATCTTGCTTTGCGACAACGACTTGGGACAACGACCTGGGGGCATGATTGTTTTCCTTTACACTTTGCATCGGTTTACCGGGTTCCGGTTCTGGAAACAGTGTGGCTATGTGACCAGTGGGTGACCAGGGTGACAGGGTGACACGACCCAAGGCTTTTGCAGCACTTCCAGTTGATCCGCGCCTCCGTTGAGTGGCCTCCGGGGCCAATTCTTCCATGGTTTGGATCCGTGGGCCCTTCCAGAGGGCCAATGGGACACCCGCCAAGTCACCAAGCCACCGAGTCGGCTCCAAACCCTCTTGGAGGGAAGCTAAATTGGATTCCTGGCGGTTTTTTGTCTGGTTGAAAGTAATGGTTGTTTCTCAAAATCGCCTAGGGCTTGATCCCAACATAGACCAGGCTGTAATTTTGGTTCCTCCGTTCCTGGGGGATGAACAAGCTCTTCTTCTGGGGCTTGAGTCCTTGTCCATTCTTTTCAGGCCTGGGATTCCTTGCCAAACGCCGGATCCGGTTTCCCCGGGGTTTCCCCAGGGGAGGTTTTCTGGAAAGATTCGGGTCCCTGGGTTCGGAATGGACATGGAAGGTACCCCTAGAAATAGGGGGACGGCCCTTCTTTCGATGGGTCGAAAAGGAAACCAAGCGGAAACCTGTGTGGTTAAAACAAATGCTTGTAGGGGACCCCTGTTTGGATGGTTTGAAGAGGAAACCAAAAGGAAACCACCTACTTGATTTTTTGAGGGATGCTGATTCTTGTTGTCCCTGTCTGGTTGAAACAAAAATGGTTGTTTCTCAAAATAGGGGACCCCTTTTTGGATGGTTTGACAAGGAGACCAAATGAGACAGGACACGGCTCCGCCGCTGCTGTGCGAGCCACTCAAATGTGTCCGATGAAAAGGAAGCCAGAGGGAAACCGCCTGCCTGGAGGTGTTTTGCTCGGTGTTCCGAGGATCTTGCGCCCAGCGAGCAGAAGGTGTCCATTGAGCCAGACGTGCAGGTGCTGGAGGCGCATGCGGGCGGTCAGCGCTGGAAATGTTCGGCCGCCAGCTGCCGGCGTGACTCCCTGAGTTCATGAACTTTGGTCACTTTTTGGGTTTGGTCCATTTTAGTGGTGAACAACAAGTTTAGACTTCTTTGGACTCACGCAGGACGTGAGCTGGATTTCCGACCGTTGAGGCTCCCACGTCAAGGGGAGTGAGGCTCCCACATCACGCGCAGTGCTGTTGTCACTGTTTTCTTCGCTAGTTGTGAAACTTGTCAGCACAGGTATATCTCGGATGACTTCCATGTTGGAAAGCCTTGGCATTTTCTCTGAAGTGCGGCTTTGGGGCCATCGCCGGTCACGCAGGGCAACCAAGTGGAAGTTCCGTTTCCCAACACCGGGTAAGTGAAGGTTAGTAAGGGGCAATCCCAACCAGAAATAGCTGCGGCCGCCTTCTTAGTTCTTTACATGGTTTTGGATTCACCATTTTTGTACCGGGTTTTGAGCAAGTGACTCACTTCAGTGCTCATTTGGAGGGGTTGATTGTGGCAGGTCACGCCCGAGGATGAGTTCCTCTTCCTGGGCTGCGATGGTGTCTTCGAGCTGCATTCCTCCCAGGAGCTTCAAGCTTGGGGCCATGGACATGGGCAGGTTCTATGCGACTTTGCCCTCGCTTTGGCCCCTTCCAGTTCAGGAAAAGGACAATCAGGCCATGGTCCGGGGGAATCTTTGCTACAACCCCAGCCCAAGTCCGGGTACCCCGCCAAAAGCCCGGGGGAGACAAAATTTCTGCCGTGTCTGCCCCCCCCCCCCCGCCCCCCCCCCGCCCCCCCGCCCCCCCGCCCCCCCCACACCCCGCCCCCCGGGCCCCCCCACACCCCGCCCCCCGCCCCCCAGGGGCGGTTTTGCGGGGCTCGATCAAAGACGAGGACGTGGTGGACGCGGTGCGCCAGGGCCTGCAAGCCGGGCAGCCGGGGAGCCGAGAGCATGCAAACTTCGGGGCTGCGGGGGCTTGGAGGGGTGGGAAGGGGGTGGGGGGGGGGGGGGGGGGGGGGGGGGGGGGGGGGGAGGGGGCTTCCATTTGCTTAAGAATACATAGATATATATATATATATACACACACACACATATTTCCGGGAATCTATGACAATTGGACATACTTTTTGTATTTTTTCCAGGGGGCTTCAGCAAGTGGAAGAGGGGATGCAAAAAACGAAAAACGGACCAGGGCTAGGCAGACATTTTCCTCGCATGTGAATAGAACCCAACAAAAAGGACCAGGGGTGGGCAGAACATTTTGATAGATTGCCTAAAAACTAGCTTGCCGACCCGCAAGGTTCGCACAAGTTTAGCAATGCGGGATATTTCTAGCCCCTTCGGTTTGCCATTTGCAGTCGTTGGATACTCGCCACCTGGCCGGGTGTTTGGAAGTGGTTCTCACCAGACTGCTGGCCTTTAGTTCAAAACCAGGCAAACGGGTCATGGTTGTGAGGGTATTTTGGCCCTCCCTCGAAAGTGATCCAGTGATGGGGCTGGGCACCCCATCCCACTTGAATGTGGGTCAAAATTTTAAGCCACCAGGAATTGGACCGCAGGTTTTAGTCCTGGTTTCCATTTACCAGGGTGCCATTTTGGGTGCCTATTTTTGACCCACAGCCATATCACGACTCGTTTCCAAAGCCTCGTTTGGGCCGTTGCGCCTGGGTTAGGCCTCTGCAAGAAGTGGTGGAGGACTTGGTGGATGCCAGCTGCAGCCCTGACTTGGCGGGGAGGGGGGAGGTGCTGGACTGGCCATATCATGCCCAAAGCGCAGAGCAGCGCGCCCCGAAGAGGCCATTTCGGTAGGTTCTACTCCAGGGGTTGATCAGGCTTATGATTTTATAGCCCCTACATACCCATTTTAGTAGAACCGAAAGTCAATGGGTTTGGGTTTCGGGCGCTGCTCATGTTGGAAGTGTGGAGGAATCGCCTTGTCTCGCTGATGGGTTTGTTTCCGGAGCTGAGAGGTACGCATTGGGAGATACCCGCCCGCAGTTCATCTGGCTGTCTCCGCCACTCAAGATGCAAACTCCAAGCAGTCTGCGAGTAGCAAGTAGCTCTTGAAGAGGCCTAAGCCAACTAACGCTTCGCTTCGTCCACACTTTCACAACGAAGCACGTGGGTGACATCTCTCTTGTGAGAACCGATGACACAGTTGGCTAGTACCCGCAAACCTGGCCAACCTGAAGTTTGATCCATATTCTCGAGAGGGGTTTGAAGCTCAGCTCGGACTTCCTTCGTCCTTTATTTGGAACGGCCTGCGGGGGTTTGCTGTCAGGCACAGACCGGCGGCGCAGGGAGTGACAATGCCGGGCACGCAGCTTGCGCATTTTTTGCCGCGTTCGTTTTCAGGTGCCGAGTTTGAAACACACCAGTGCAGTGCAGGATGTTTTTGTAGATAGGACTATGTTTTTGCATCAGACTGTTCTCTTCAAAGTTGAACAAGGGCACTGCTGGGGGACATCGATGCCACAGGTCGAGGCGCTCTGGTGCCAAAGCATTGTGGATCTTCGCGCTGTCTCGCCGCTCTTGAGGTCAGCGCCATGGTAATCCTTCTGAAGCCTGAAAGATTCTGAGGGCTTGTTTTCATACTTGGCCTTGATTGCTATTGCGTTGGATCTTTAGAAGTTAACTTTTTGGCAAATCAAGGGGTTTTCCACTAAACCCCCCAAAAAGTGATTGACTTTTTGCAAGGGGGTCAGTAGCAACCAAGTGGCAATGGGCGATTTTCAGCAACGTAGCACGATAGGTTGACTGTCGCCGTGCCAACAGTTGCGAGAAGGGCGCAACACGAGGCATTAGCCTTCGCCGCCGCCTTTCTTGGGATGGCCGGAATTCTTTAGTAGGTAGTTATTCAGTTGCAGTTGTTCAGTGGCACCCTTTTTCCTTTTTTTTGGTGGCTGCCCCACTAAAAATGGTCTTCCCCGAAAAGGGAAAAGGGTTCCCTTTTTTTCCAGGGTCACTGAACAACTGAGGTTAGGATCATAGGTGGCCTTTTGGTTAAAAATGGATGGGTTTCCCCGGTAAATGGGGCATGAACCCCATCTAAACCAGTGGAACCCATCTATTTTTAACCAAACTAACCTAACAAGGACACCTATGGTTAGGATGCGATCCGTGGCCGGCTTGATTGGCCAAAGCGCTTCTGGCCATTGGAATTGACTCAAAGAAGATTTGATGGCCTGACTTTCTATGTGTCCAGTCGACGCTGGCCTGGCACGCTGAAATTGGGCCCGCCCTGGGCTGTGAACGCCAGGGAAGGCTTGTATTATGGCTGTCCCTTTGGGAAGCTCATAGAGCCATTGGCTTGTGCTTGTCTGCGCCGCTGGAAAACACCAGCTGGAAAGGTTGTCCACATTGGGCGCGCACATGAACATACACCGCATGTCTGTGATTCGATATTTGGCCCTTGCCCTGAAACAAAGCAGTTCGCTGCGGGACAAGGGGGTTCAAACTCCCCAGTGAAACCACGTGTGAGCGGAAATCTGGAGGATGCCAGACACGTGGTCACTTTATCGGCTCGCTTCCAAAGAGACAGCTAATGACGTCGGATAAATCATCAAATCAAATGGATTCCGGCGCAGAAGGTTTGCGGAGGAGGTGGTTGTAGGCCGCTCGGGATTCGGGGTGCATCCAGAAGCTAGATTCAATTGAGTTCCGGAACGCAGTTTTTCCAGTGAGAAACAAAAAATCGATGGACATCCGAGGCGACAGCATTGGCTTTTTTCAGACATTTGCATAAGCTTGTTGTGGACATCGTGTGAGATCTCTCAATTTTGATGTACCCCCCCAACACCCATGTTCCACATGTTTGCTTTCCATCAAATAGCATGAGATTTGGGTGTGGGTCAAAAATAGGTACAGAAAATGGCTTGCCCTGGTCCACTGGTAAATGGAAACAACGACTAAAATCTGCGATCCGATTCCTGGTGGCTTAATTTTGACCATACCCATTTGACCACTTGCTGCGGGCTCAAGTCCGGTGAAAGCGACGCCCCCCCCCGCGGTGGGCACGGACTGCGGGAGGCGCGGGAACTGGACGAGGATTTGCGTCCGGTTCAGGGCTCCGAAAAAGAGAAAATCATTTGGCTATGGGTCAAAAGCCCGGTTAGCCCCCAGTGAACATCCCAATCCCCTCTAAAATGGGTGGTGCAACTACCCGAAATTGGTACCATTGGTTTTGACCCAATGCCATTTTGCAACCATTTGAAACATGTTGCTTTTTCAACACCAAAACAAAGGGGACCGCGCATCTTCAAGGCAATGTTCAGGTGTATAATGGAAGGATCCTGTTAAGGATCCCTGTTGATTGAATATGGCACACAGTGTGGTTTATGTACCGGAGCCAGATAATAGAAATGCGGTTTTTCAGTTGTCACACGTTGACAGTGTTTTATGCCCATCCCCGTGTAGGTGTGTCTCTTTTGGAGCCCCTTCTTGGGTATAAAGGAGAACCGGAAGCCAAGCATTCTGAGGGTTCCCTCCTGTTGAGACCCCGTGTAGACCGGACAATTTGCTCCTTCCGCACTCTCTCTTGAGTCATTGACAGCAGGTCTAGGGTCGCGAATCCCCCATAAAGCTCAGCGCGAGGCAGCTTGGCAGTTTGCATGCGTTGCACTGGAGGAGCGCGGTGCGCCGAAGACGCGATGGTGGTCGCGCCGTCGAGGTTGAGTGTCTATCCATGACTGGATCATCCGCTGCAGCCCTACAGCGGTATCCAAGTTTTAACATCTGGGTCGGGGTCAAAATTAAACCACCAGGGGACCGCAGGTTTTGGTCCATGTTTCCATTTACCAGGATTCCATTTTGGGTACATATTTTTGACCCACGGCCAAATCTCCCTTGGTGCCATCCAAAACCTCCCAAGGTGTGGCTCAATCCCTTCACATCCTGGATGTTGGACACACTTCCCACGTGTTGCGGCCAGGCAGCATCAACTTGCCGAGGCCGGATGTTGCTGAGCCCTGTTTCTGTGGGGTCATCCAGTCACAGATTGGGCTATATCACTGTCTCCACCAGCCGGAGTGAACTACTGAAGCATGTGTCCAAACTAGACACTTTCCAGATGTAATTTCAAAAGCAGGTCCCAAGTCTTGACGCTCAAGTCACAAGGACCCACACAAGAGCTCCCGGTTGTCATGGACTTGGACTCAATGTGCATCAACCGAAGCCGACCCGACGAATCTCTCCGTGGAGGTGGCTGCGCGAAGGAGGCCGCGCTGATCTCCGCAGTAGCAGGCCGTCTGGGGAGCTGGGCAAGCTGGCGGGGTTCTGCGGGATGGACACTTGAAGACTGTAACTGGTTTAAACAGGGAACAGTCTGTGATTAAGTGTGACTGGGTTTGAAACAGACCCACTTGAAGACTGGGTGTGATTTGGTTTCAACAGGGAACGCCGACTCGAACATGGTGGCGGCAAGCTGCTGCACCATGGGCTTTCAGTGAAGAATCGAAGGTGCCCGGCGACACAGAATTGCAAAGCACGGGGCTTGTACGTTGAACGGCAGGGGGCAATTCCTTTCTTTGCTGGTTGGACATACTGTGGATGGACAAAATCCATTTCGCACCACTTGGAAACCATGGTTGAAACCGCTGTTCGTTGGTATGTATAGTGTATGTATAGGGGAATCATCCCTCATTCCGGGCCTCTTAGTTGGTGCGAAATGGATTTCGTCCATCTGAAAGGCTTGCAGGTGACCATGGGCAGCTTTTCCCCTTTGCTGGGACATATCATCTTTGTATGGGTTTTCCCCAAGAATCACCCCCAATCAATAGAAGAGTGATCAACAGATAGGCGATGACACAGGTTCCTTAGTTCGAGCAGAACCTGGCCACTTTGAACATACCTGAGAGAAAGAACCGTCTTGCTGATTTTGGCAGCTTCTCCTGTCGGACTTAGCTGTAATCTTGCCAGGGTAACATGGCAGTTCCCCAGGTGAATGTGGACCATGCACACGGAAGGGCCATGAGAAGTGTCCAGTCTCATTGGTTTGTAAGAAGCAACCATGCCGTGCTTCTATGCTCAGAGACGCAACAAGGACAAATAAGTGTAGTGAATTCGATTTCAGTTGTCATCGTGCAGATCTTTGTGAAGACGCTGACTGGCAAGACCATCACCCTGGATGTCGAGGCCAGCGACACCATCGACAACGTAAAGGCCAAGATCCAGGATAAGGAGGGCATCCCGCCTGACCAGCAGCGGTTGATCTTCGCAGGCAAACAGCTTGAGGGCGGCCGCACGGTTTCGGATTACAACAGCCACTATGAGGGAAGCCGGTCACGGACATCCAGGCGGAGACGAAAGCAGAAGCGGAGGCGGAGATGCACAGGTAAGTGTACAGGGTGCGGTAGGCATGGGTCGGTGCAGTAGGCAGGGTCAGTGTGGTCCTTGTCTCACTGAGTTTGGAATGCATGGATGCGTCATGGAACTCGAGCAAGAAGCTGAACCAAGACCCCTTGACTAAGCGATGGAAGAGGACAGCTGGAGGGCGGCTATGGGGCAGCCGTTTTCTGGGCCCTCCAGCTGCAAAGGACAGAGCAAGAAAGGAAAGGTTCCACGTGTGTCTCACACCGGTGAACCATGCTGAAGCCAGCAAGTGTGAAGATGTTGAAACCCGCGGCCATTTGACACCTGGTTCCACGGGCTCCTCTTAGAGCATGGATCGACCCTGCGGTCTGACGGCGCACCTGGGCAAGCTTGGCGATTGGCGGATGGAGGGGCCGGACTGCGCTGGATCACCTTCATGACCGTTTCGAGGATGCTGAAGCAAGTGCTGAGAGAGAAAGGGAGCAGAGGGGCAGAAGAACAGTTGAAGAATGAGGAGGAACAGGAGGACGAGTACTTACGGGAGCTCTATGCTCCCATGGGCCGCTACCTGAGTGGTGGTCAAGGCAAGATTTCGTGTTCACCCTTCATGGGAGGGACATGATGGACCAGCTAAGGAGCGCATCCTTCAGGTCATGGTCACCACCTTGGCGGATTCCCTCCCATGGGTGGCGGTTGCTGTTATATACAGGCACGGCGGAAAGAGGCGCCCTCTTTACGGGTGGCTTGTGCCCAACATGGGAGGGGGAGACTATTTGTGTCACGCTCTCGTGCAAGGATTGAAGGAGCATGAACCTTCTAAGAAGCGCTCTGCAAGGCAGCTCAGGGCGTGCGCAGTGGCATACCTGGAGAAGCATAGGCCAACCTATGAAGAAGAATGGGATGGCCTCTCCACCAAGGCGTTGATGCTTTGGTCAAGCCGGATCCTGGGCGGCGCTTCTTGAAGTGATGGCCTTTACGTAGATCGCCGGTCAGTGCAGGGATAACAAACTAATTTATCTCCAGAAACTGGGATGGCGCACACTTGGATTCCAAGGCCAGCAGCGCGTTGACTCTAAAGGCCGGCCGTACCAAGCGGGTGGGATGATCCTGGCATGCTCACCTCCGGTCCCTATTGAATTTGTGTGCACCCATCAGTCAGAGGCAGGGGATGCCATCAAGTCAGGGGTTCTTGTAGCCTTTGGCAAAAGGGAGCTGGTTCCCACCTGATAGAGTTGCGGAGCATCAAAGCAGGGAGGCCATCATGCTTGGAGATTGGAAGTTTCAACCGCATGAAAATGTTTTCATGCTTGATATCGACCTGCATCTTTGCGCGCCCACAGAGGAAGGATCCCGTAGATGGACCTCAGCTAGGTGCATTGACTACGGCATCTGCTCGCGGGATGGATGTCCGGGCTAGGTTTGATTGGCCTAAGAATAGTGACTCAGTGGCGCAGTGCAATCAGCCAAGAATGCGAGTGTGTGGCTTTGCTGGGGCCATCCAGCAACCCGGATGCTGACTGGGAGTGTTTCCATCACCAATTGGAGGCAGCAATGTCGTGCCAAGTGCAACCTTGGAGGCCGATGCAACTACCAAACGACTAGGAGTAAAGGTTGGCAAGGTTAACACCTTTCCAGCCAGGAGGATGGCCAACTTCCTTAGTGTAGGTTGCGTGAGCATCAGCGCCATGTCGGAATGCACCCACCACTCCGTGGCTTGCGGTCTGCAGGAAACACGCAATGCCACAAAGACTCAGAAAGTATGTGCTACCCATGTGGGAGGCAAGGCAAGTGCTGCCGCGGCGACTGCAGAGTCGGCTGCGGGAAATACGCGCATGCGTCGGGCAGCGGCTTGCAGAGGGGCATGCGAAGGGCAAGCGATGCGTGGACCATGGCGAAAAAACAAAGAGGGGTCAAACCCTCGAGGCATGTCCCTCAGAAAAGGCTTGAAGCATAAACGGCAACGCGGCTGAAGATTCGAACAGGATTAAAACACGGGGGAAAGGAACAACCCCAAGCCTTCGTCTCAAAAAAGGCACGATCCAAGGCTTTGGCAGAGCGTTGTGAGAACCTGGCCACATTCGCTATCAGACACATGTGAGGTGCCACGTGCCATCACTCTGGTTCAACAGAAATTGGACCAAGACAAACGCGCCTCACAGACCAGCGAATCAAAAAGTGGCAAGAGCACATGACGGAGGGACGGCAAGCGGTTACTGCCTGGCTGAAAGGAGACCCTACCCTCACTCCAGATGTCATCGCCTACACAGACGAGGAGGGAAGCGCATGTGCGGCAAAAACCACGCATGAGGCCTTTCGGGCATTGGAAAATTGCTGGGAAAATCTGGCATGTGTGAAGAAATGATCAGAATCCACCAAGGACGAGCCACCCGGCCCGAAGGGCCACGGATGCAGGCAAAGAGCTTATGGAAATAGCCCGCGCAAAAAGCCACTGCTCCCACTGGCCGATCCATGCCTGGGAGCATTTGGCAACCTTGTGAACAGCATGAATAACCAGTGACAAGCTGCCTCATCATATGTTGCATGCCAAGCAAGTCTTCCTTCCCAAGGAACGGTGCGAGGAGGTTGCGCGCATCAACAAGGTCAAATCATCTGCCATGGCTCGAAAGGCCAAAAGTTGGGTGGTGACTTTGGTTGATGCTCAGCTACATGGAGCCACTATGCATCATCTGGGGCGCCCTTTTCATCAGGCCATGTACGTTGATGACCGTGCAATCTCCTCGAGCAGCGGTGTGCAGCATCAAGCTTTGGGACAGGTGGTGTAAGAGGCTTGGCATGTGTGAGCGCCCGGATAAATTGAAATTGTGTGCAAGCAATCCGAGCATGTGCAAGTGCTGTAGCGTGTGGGCTTTGGGGGAAAAACCCTGGTCCAGCAGGTGCGTGTGCTAGGCGTTGACAAAGCTTTGCACATGCCTCAGCGCCTACCGTCTCCAGGCATTCCAAAGTGCAATTGTACAAGTCCAGAAGGTTGCCGCTGCGCACATGGGCCACATGGCTCATGCCACTGGATCATAGTAGCAGAAGCTGTTCGACCATGTTGACAGCGCTCCACTTCTGCGTTTTCGTGCGGGTCCAAGTTGGATTCTCAATGTCGCCACGCTGGCAATGCTGGCTTGAGTTCAGCGCGCGGGAACGTGGTTAGGCAGTATGGCTCAGAAACCGCTCAAAACGAAGACCGCCCGATTTGGAAGGGCGACCGCCGCGAACTAGGCAACTTGTTTAACTCAAAATTGCGATTTCCGGGCCGGACCTGCGGAAGAGTGAGCCGCACACTAATTGCCTTCGTACTTATAGCCTATAAGTTGCAGTTTGCCACTTGCGGAAGAGAACTTCGCATACGTCCGGACTCAATTCTCTTCTTTTTGACCCGGAAGGGATTGAACTTCCAAAAGGGATTTCCGCTCCAAAGTTGTTGGAGTTTTGTTGAGTCGGAGCTTGTCGCGCGACTTCCAGCGGCTTTGAACTCGCGGGGACCCTCGGCGCCAGCCAGCCACCAGCCACCAGCCGCCCAGATTCCAGCCCGGGGCTTCCATGTGGAACGGTTTTTTTTTGTGGCGTTGTGCACCTTGGGGAGATCAGAAATACCCTGTACCAACAGTTGGGGAAAGTTTGCCTGGTTGGTGAACTGGAGTCAAAGCAAGAGGGATGAGCAGCCCCACGTGTCGCGCCTTTGCGTCGAACGCGCGGAGAGGCGCCGCCCTGTGGCAGCTGCACTCCGGCATCGGGTTCGCGTCCCAGGGGGGCCCTGGGGTTGGTGCGAAGCTCGAGCTGGGTGTCCCTTTTCGGCTTTGTGGTGGTTTCAAAGGGAAACGGTTTCCTAAAAACAAGCACGCTGCGGAACATCTTTCGGACTTGGCCACAGGTGTCTCCAAAAATCCCAAGAAATGCCAGGTTAACTTGTTTGGATTCCTTGTAAAGCCATCATCCAAAAGGGCTGCCGCCCTCGAGCCGCGCGACCACAGGTTCGTGGCGCAGCCGTTGCTGGACAATAAGGCCGCCTGCGAAGCCCATGCTTCTGGTGCCTCATGCCTTGGTGTGTTTTTGGGGAAAAACGGTTTTGGCGGGTGGGTAAAGGGAAATCAACAGGAAAAGCTGGGGTTTCATCCCAATGTGGAGACCAAGCCACTTGGGGTAGGGATGGTCGTCAACCTCTTAGAATTTTGACAATGATAAGGGTTCCTATAGTCATGGACCCTGTGATGGGACATTGACACCGTGACAAGGGTTCCTGTTCAGGGAATACTATCACAATGGCCCGCGCGAGGATTTTGAACACACAGCACACTTCCGTGTTTTTTTTCTTCCGCCCAGCCAGGAACTGGCCCGGCCTTTGAAGCCGCGCGCTGCAACAGCGCAGCCCAGTGGTCTTTCCCGCTCCCGAGGCGCTGGGGAATAGCGGTCCACCGGTTGGCTTCGACAGCAAGCGACTCAAGCGGTCATGGGTCAAAATCCAAATCGTACATTGAACATCCCAATCCAACCACTAAAATAGGAAGCCTAAAATGGGTTGTGAATTCACCTACCAACCAAAATGGTACCATTGGTTTTGACCCACAGCCAAGCAGGTGTGTGCGCCGCAGTGGCCGGCAGCGGCGCGGCCGCGGTGCTGCTCAGGCGCCGGGTTGGGTTGGGGTGGTCTTTGGTGTGGCAGGGCGGCGCTTGCCAAAGAAACCCGAAGCAGAGGATTTGCGTGAAACAGGCTCGGGTGGGGAATTGTGAGAGGAGTCCGAGCTCCGGCTCGGCCCTTTGAGGTCTTTGTATACGTGGAGTATTTGTGTAGTAGTGGGTTAGTTTTGGCTTAGTATTGGTCATTGCCAGAAGATCGCTAGTATTTGTAGAATTGGCGTGACTTTGACGTTTTCTCGGAAACACTTTTTCACAGGGGTACCTCATTCTTGAGGGGAAGGGGATGATTTCTTTCAGGTACCTCAAGACTGCATGTGACGGTTTGGATGCAAAACGAAATAGAAGACCGGCGGGCGGACAGGTTTGGATTGGGCGGACAGCAACGGCAGTCTGCCAGATCCTGCCCTTGAGGTAGCTTTTTTTCAATAGCGATCACGGATTCGTGCCGGCCCCCCTCCATTGAACGATCCCTGGCAAAGGGAAAGATGGGCCAAGGTACCGTAGAGTCCGGAGTGGCTGGGCGGGTATGCGTGCTATGATGAATGTGGGCATCAGCCATCGTGTATGAGGAGGGAGCCATTGACTCGGGCGCCGGCTGTTGACCTGTACCATCAAAGTGTGTACCCCTAATGACCCAAACTATACAGTACCTTGTAAACAGGCTATTACAAGGCCCGAAAGAGGGGCTGATTTCCCAGTAAATTGGGGACCTACGTGCCATTTGAGAGAAACTCCCGAAGCGAGAGACTCTTCCTCTGCGTCGCGTGCCCATGGTTTGTGGTTGCACGAAACACCCGAGAATCCAGAGTTGGAGGTCAGCGAAGCAACCTGAAGTATGCCCATGTGAATTGTGGCCAGCATTTTTCAAGGCCAACTAGGTGGAGGAAGAAAGGAATGCTGTGAACAAAGGACTAATTATTCATAGGGAATTTCCGCATTCCTCGTTATAACTTCTATTAGTATCTAGTAATGCTGCTTTGGATTTTGGACCGTCTAGGTTCTGGGAGTGCCGCTCTACATGTTAAAATTCAGTGCACCAAGTGGCAACATGTGCAAAGCTCACTGACAAATCTGAAGGACCCCCCCGCTTGCATGGCGTCGAGCCTGAGGGAGGCGCAGTACTACGTGTCCGTGGCGCCGGAGCGGCCGGGCCGAAACTTGCAGCGTCTGCTCGACGGCTTGGAGTTGCCATGCTGGGTGCCGCACCGCTGCCTCGCCGACGCGCTGGGCTTCTCGCACGGCGGAATCGCGGCGGCCGAGGGAGCGCTTGGGCGAGGCTACCTCTGGGCGAGTGAGTTCGAGAACGTGCACTCGCTGTGGCCGTTTCGGGAGCCGGGCTTCACGGCGCACGGCGTGCGCTTCGCTGGCCCCGAGCAGTTCTATCAGCTGCACAAGCACCGGGATGCGCGGCTCTGGCCCGCAGAAACGACGCCCAGCTTTGCTGAGGCCATCGGTCGCGCAGCGAACGTATCGGAGATGGAGGCGTACGGATGGGGACAGCGGTGCAGTGTGCGGGACGACTGGGAGACCGCAAAGGTGGAAGTCATGCGCGTGGCAGTCGCTCACAAGTTCCGCGCGGACCCTGGGCTGCGTGCGTTGCTGCTGTCAACCGCCCCACACCCGCTGGCGTCAGTCAAAGGGGATGCTTTCTGGGGAATCGGCTTTGACGGCGAGGGCGAGAACATGTTAGCCAAGTTGCTGATGCAGCTGCGTGACACGCTGATGGCGGAAGATTCCGAGGTTGACCTGGAGCCAAAGCATGCGCTCGCAAAACAGAGCGCTCCGTGCAAAGGGAACCCTTGGATGAGTAACCACCTAGTTCGTGAATAGGCAGCATGTTGCAAGTTTCTGGGAGTTGGTTCTGTAAGATTTATCATGACGGGATTGGCAGAAGTGCGCGGCTCAACGTCTCACGCCCAGAACACCGAACAATTACTCGCACCATTCTTAGTTCTGCTTGTTTGACGCTTGCACTGGTTGGTGTATCTTCCTGTTTAATCTAAGAGGGATTTGTCGGAGCCGGATTTGCATTTTTCAGCACTGTCAGGCAGGGCCGTAGGGCTGCGCGGGAGAAGCGCTGACGCCTCAGTCTCTGAGTGGCGATGGGATGGAGTCGGGTTTTGGGGTTGCTTTTTGGGGTTGTGTGATGCTCGCAATGATAGGGGTGAAGGGGTGAGGGTTGGTATTGCTAGTTGCGCACTGATGGGATTTCGGGAGTTGGACGTCATAGGGCAGTTCATGGTTTGTGGCATGAAATTTCAGTTGAGCTGGGTTCACGCCATCTTCTGGTTCTGAAGGGGTTGCTTGTACAGTTTCTATGTTTTGAGGGCCAAAAGGCGCCTTCTGAAGGCAGGCAAGTGCTGAGGCTGCCACGTGATTCAACTTGCCGCCCGGCACCTGGGAATCTGAAGACAACACCATGTCTGCTCCCACTGCAATGATCTAATCATACAGAGGTGCATTTTGCTTGGATGTTAGGACTTTAACTTTTTGCCAACTAATGGGTTTTCCATTAAACCACTAAAAGTTAAACTTTTAGCAGGGGAGCAGAAAGCAACTATGTTTGTTGCTTTGCCTTTTTGGTGGTCCTTTGATGCGCAAGCAGCATGTCGGCACGAACTCTTCTTTAGGATCACACCAGTTTGAAGTGATCTGAAACACAATATTTGCGTCACATGCCTTCCGATCGGAGCAAGTGTGATGGGTCGGCGGACCAAGGTTCCTGCGTCTCAGGAGCGGATGTCTTGCTTGTAACAAATTCCAAGACATGGCTGTGGGTCAAAACCAATGGGATCCCATTTTGGGGTAAGTGCATCACCTATTTTAGTCTATTTTAGAGGGGATTGGGATGTTCACTGGGGGTACGGGATTTTGACCCATGGCCACATATTCAGCGGTCACACGACGGGCATTTGGGGCGAGAAACAAATCGAACAGTGTCCAGATGCCAAGATGGCCTCACAATTTTTTGACTTCGGATTCGGAGACCGGTCGGTGTCGTAGTTGTTTGGTTGGCCCGTTGGCCGCTACAGATCTGGAACTCTGTACTTAGGTAAACAGCCGCCAGGTACCGCGCTCTCGTGCTCTTCTTCTTTCTCTTTCCGTTTCTTTCTCGACGCAGCTGCTTGGTCAGGGTTTCCTCCATTTCCCTTTCGATTTCTTCGAGCAGTCGACAGTGGCAGTCGAAAAAAGAAAGCCACCGGTAGATTGCAAGCTCTGGGGAAATCCAGTGACCCCTGTAGGCCCGCGTGCTGACTTTTGATTGGGATGGGCGACCTGCGGTGGATGCACCAAATACCGCAAGCAGGAAGCCAGGAACCCCCCCCTATTCCGTAAAAAGTATCATGGTTTGGTGGTTGGGGTTGGTTGAAACCCACCTAATCTACTGTAATTTGCCATGGTTTGGTGGTTGGGTGTGGTTGAAACCCACCTAATCTACTGTAATTTGTCATGGTTTGGTGGTTGGGTGTGGTGGATTTACTTGCAATATCTAGGGCACCCACCGTAGCTTCTCCGAGTTCGAGTGCTGGGTGCGACCTGTTCCGCAGGAGAAGGCTGAGATTCCCTTGCCGCTTGCCTCAGCCCCAAGGAAGTTGTCAGCCAATCCAAGGCAGAGCGGGTTGTGGTGCTGTCTTGATACGACTGTGGGTCAACAATGGGGTAACCCCGAAATGGGTTGCCCTGGATGGAACCCAGGACTAAAACCTGTGGTCCAATTCCTGGTGGTTGAATTTGGACCCCCACCCATAACGCAGAAAGCATGAAGACTAGCAGCGACTAGCAGTGGCGACCTTGCTTCCAGACTTGGTCCAGCTAACTTCAAAACCAGGACGACTTGAATATGGACTCGGCGCTCGAGCCAAGTTGTAGGGGTACTTCATGGGTATGGGTCAAAATTAGACCACCAGGAATTGGACCGCAGGTTTTAGTCCTTCTTTCCATTCAACAGGGGTCCATTTGTGGGTTACCCTATTTTTGACCCACAGCCTCATGCCGGCACCAGTCGAGTGCCCAAAGGAAGGCACTTCAAAGGGAGCAGCTCTGAGGTTGCGGCAGGCGCTCTGGCCGTTTTTGCCCGACAGCCCAGCGGCGAGTCCAGACCGAGATCCGCGGGCCCGGCGTTTGGCGTTTTTGGCTGAATAGGGCTTTTAGTGTTTTTGACATGGCTTTTGGTGTTTTTGGCCTGGGTTTTGGTGTTTTTGGCCTGGGTTTTGGTGTTTTTGGCCTGGGTTTTGGTGTTTTTGGCGGGACGCGTGGCATTGTGGGACCAACACCTGGCACACTGCACACGTTGCAACCTGTGAGCACAGAGATGCAAAGGGGCGGTTAACATGAGAGCCCCTTCCTCACCACTAAACGACCGGCCGCAAAAACAGGAAAGCGGGATCCGCCAGAAGCAAAGGTCTGCATTTTGACCCGCAGCCAAGCAATCACGAGGGCATCCTCAGGTGCCTGGGATAACGGCGGACCTGGAAATGGCACGTCCAAGCTCCAAGAATTCACAGTCACACAACAGATGTTCACTGGTCAACAGAGATGCTCTGTATATGATCCTTACAATTGGTCGATAGGGGTCCAGCCTGTCAAGGGGTAGATTTTCCGGCAACAAATGCGCACTCCCAAGACCATTTGCTTGAAAGTGCACCAGGCTCTCGCTAACAGGACAACACCCCTGGTCATTTTCGGATTTCTTCCGTGCAGAAATCTACGCCCAGGTCATTTGTTTTTCGTGGATCAAAGCGTTCAATGCATACACATCAACGCGAATAATTACACACGCTAATCGCTGCTCTCCGTGAGCTGCGGGTCTGCCGGATTTTTGCAAGGGAGTGTCAACGGCACAGAGCAAGCAGACCAGTGCGCAAGTGCCGAGATAAAAGGGTTCCGGGAACAAGACGATGCCACCTCGACATGGCGATGTGTGTGTGTGTGTGTGTGTGTGTGTGTTTTGTCCCTGCTGCTCACAGTTGGCTGTGGTTCCCATTTTGGTTGGTAGGTGCACCTCCATTCTAGTCTATTTTAGTGGGGATGTTCACTGGGGGTACGGGGTTTTGACCCATGGCTGGTTCTGCCTCTCAACAGCGCGAAATCCCCTAAGCTGTACCTCTGCGTACTTTTTCCTCATTCGCTTTCCGGGGTGCCGCGAGGGTTTTCGGAGTACCAGGCACCAAGTGGGGTGTATCTTGAGTCAGGCTGTGGCGGAGCCAGCTCTGGCTCAGGAGGCCGGGTTTGTGTGAGCTGCCAGCTGCATGTTGATGACGTCTCCATCGGCGGTCGCTTCAAGTTCTGCGTGTTCTGCCCGACTGGTGGGAAATCGCAGGCAAAGCAGCCCACATTGACATGGGTCAATCTGCATAAATTTTGTGGTGTTACCTGCTCATGAGGAAATCTGATGGTCAAGCTCTGGGAAGTGTCTGATACTTGGTACTGATTGTTCTCACAGCAGAACAGGTGAGACTGAGACAGTTTTATCGATAAGACCATCATGGAATATTCGAACACGCCGTTGCCCAAGTTTCACGTTGTTAAAGGTCGGGACTCTCCAGGGATTGTCATATTACAACTAGCCGCTTGAAGCATCGCTCTAATATCACGAGTATGCGAGTATTGCATTCGTGCCATGGTGAGAATGTCTGGTGGGTGGTCGAGGGTTTTCAGGATGGTCCTGATACCTTGTCAAATCCAACATCTAACCATATCATTCCCGCTTAACGTGCACACAAATTGTGGCATGTCTAGCTCTTTCTCTCTCCCTTTGTCTCTATGTCTTTCTTACTTTCTTGCTTTCCTGCTTTCCTGCTTGCTCTCTTTCTTGCTTTTCGGCCTTCTTTCTTTCTTTCTGTCTGTCTGTCTGTCTGTCTGTCTGTCTGTCTGTCTGTCTGTTTTTTTTGGTTTTTTCTTTCTCTCTTCCCGTGTCCATACTTGAGGCTGCCACGGCAGTGGCCGGCGCGGCGGCGGACGCCGCAGGCGCAGCCAGTGGAGTTTTGGGACCGGTGCTCTCCATGGCTCGTTGGCGTCCCAGGCAAAAGGAAAGAGAAGGCTGTGGTTGTCTGTGGGAAATGACCACTCCTGTGATACAACAAAAAGGGGGTTCCCAAAGACTGCCCCCCCCCCATATAAAGGGACAATTCTTTTGTATGGGGATAAACCCCTTGATCCCACAACCCTGGTGTGGTTTTCAAAACTAGGGTAACCCCCAAATGGGTTGCCCTGGATGGAAACAAAGACTAAAACCTGCGGTCCAATTTGTGGTGGGTTAATTTTGACCCATACCCATAAGGGTGTCCTTTTTGTGATTACTCCAGCCATCTCTGAAAAAGCTCCAGTGCCTTTTTATGTTTTTTGTGTTTTTTTTGGGGGGGGCTTGGGGAGGGGTAGTGGTTCAGTTCCTGACTTTTGTGATTGTTCTTCTTGTTGAAAGACAATTCAAACGAGGCCCCCCACCAAATCCAAGAAAAACACGCTCAAGAATGGTTCTGGACATCAGTTCCCACCCCAACGTGCTGAGAGTGGCGTCTTTTCTTTGGCTGAGTGGGCAGGTGCCGCTGAGGATGCCGAAGAGGCACGGCGAGGGATGTCCAAAACCCGACCCTTAACCGCACCCATCTGGAAATGAGAACACCCAAAGAGAACGCGAGAGAACCTGTAGGGTTGTTTGCGAGTTCCCTATTTGCAACGCATGGGGAACCTTGGCTTGGTGATTGGAAGTGGCCATCTAGGATTCATTTCGCCCGCCACATCATACCTATTCTTGGGTTTGGTTGGGAGTGGATGCAGCGTATCGATTTCATTCGGCGCCCTCTGGCAATTTGGTACTCTACTGCATACATTCCTGTGGGTGAGCACGCATGCCACGTAAGACGCTCATCTTGTGTGATTAAGTTTCATATAAACACCTTGATAAACACCTTTTGGCCAACCTGTGGGACGCGAAAACAAGTATGATACAATTGCTTTTCTAGGTCCCCAGCTAGGTGCCCTTCTACCCACCTTTTTTAGGGGAGGGTCCCCTACTAAAATAGACAAATCACATAACAAAGTCGGTGCCAACTGATTCTACGCGCTCTGCGAGACGTAGTTTTGGCCAACCTTTCGAGACTTTAATCAAAAACTGCAGGCACTTTTTTCGCGCGATGGCGGAGCTGGCCATGGCTCGGAATCCAAATCGGTTAGCCCCCAGTGAACGGGAACATCCTAATCCAACCACTAAAATAGGTCCTAAAATGGGTGGTGAATTCACCTACCAACCAAAATCCAACCACTAAAATACGTTCTAAAATGGGTGTTGCACCTACCAAAATGGGATCATAGGATCCCAAAACGGTTTTGACAACCACAGCCACAAAATTCCCCCTGAAAGGTGATCGGAGAGGTGGCGCAAAGTGGAGGAGACTGGCAGCTGGCCCCAGTTTAGATCAGAAGTCGGGAGCAGGCGAAGAGAAGCTTCCATTTGCTGAAGTTGTTTTTTTCCCTTTTTCTTTTCCCTTGTTTGTTCTAAAAGGAATTTATGACTACTGGATTTGTTGTTCGTCTTTTCCAGGGGTCTTAACCAAATGGAAGGAACCTTCTCAAACCCTACGACTTGAGCTGAAGGCATCACCCGCACTCGAACTGTCTAGCGCTTATGAAAAGAAAACCTTCGACCTGAGCGGAGTGTCAGCTTTGATTCCAAATCAATATTTGGCTATGGTTGTCAAAACCAATGAGATCCCATTTTGGTTGGTAGGTGAATTCACCACCCATTTTAGAACCTGGGGATTGGGATGTTCACGGGGGGCTAACCGGGATTTTGACCCATGGCCATTTAACCTTGTGAAAGAAGGCAAGTGTGAGAGGTGACGCCCGCGAGGCTTTTTGAGCTGAATTCCTCGGGATTCTGAGACTTCTGTTTACTCTTTGTGTCTTCAGTTTTGGTGTCAAGTCCCCAAGTACTCAGAATTGGAGAGGCTGATCAATCTGTGTATTCACCTGCGTATTTTTTGCACTGCTGTCAATGCAACTTGCTGCGTTCAACATCACGGCCTTGCAGGAATTCATGGGGAAAGCTTGCAGGCTGAACCCCTGGCAGGCTTCTGCAGAACCTCTTTGATCCAAACTGAAGACTGCCCCTACAAATTCACATGGACCCCCCCAAAATGACCCCCCCCCCCCTTCAGTGTTGCTGGCCGTTTGGGCTGCCTTTGCAAGCGTGGCGGCTCGTGCCGAGCAGAACTCAGCAGGAGCAGTTAGCGTGCTGACGGAAGCATCCTGAAACACCAATATACTTTTCTAACGACGCCTCTCTGGCTGGCTGCCTCTCTGGCTGGCTGCCCCCGAGTGCCCAAACCTTGCCTGAACCCTGCCTCCTGCCTTGATCAGTGTTGCTGGCCGTTTGGGCTGCCTACGCAAGCACGGACTCCGCATAGAACTTGGCAGTGCAGGAGTAGTTTGCATGTGGACGAAAGCAGACTTTAGCAACCGTGTCCATAATGCCAATCGCTTTGGAAGACTTGCTGCTCCACTGCATGCATGTGTGTCAGAAACACATTTCTGCAGGGTCAAAGTGCAGTCGGAGCTCCCCAGCCATGAGACACAGAAGGGTGGGTCGCACTTTTTGGGGGTGCCCCTTTTTGATGGTTTGACAGGGAAACTACAAGGGAAAGCCACCCATTTTTGGGAGGTCCAATGATGTGTACAACACATTGGCTAAAACATGTTGAAACTGGTTGGTGGCCGGAGACTCTCTGGCCTAAGGTTCGAGCCCTTGATCCAGTTCAACGCCGGCATCATCGCCGGCATCGATGGTGTCGCTCTGCCGAAGATGCGGAGTCGCAAGGTCGTGGTCAATTGGGCCCCTGAGGGCTGATTCAAAAGCCCAAGTTGGGTGTGCGAGTTTTTGGCGGTGACACCTGGCCTGCCAGGTTCAGGGATTTGAAAGGGACTCTCTCGGCTTCAAAGGGACACATCACGGATCGAATTTCGGGTTCCGAACCCCCCGACCTGACGGTTTTCTGAAGAGTGGGGAGCAGATGTGTGTCATGTTTAGAGCTTTGAACCTTCTTGCGAAGCAACTTCAGGGCATCGCATCCTTCGACAGTTTCTTTTTGGCGCTTCGCAAACCCTTCGAGAGCAGTCTCCGGGATCTCGCATGACAGGTCCGAACATGATTTTGCTTCCATCCACGTTCCGGATTCGAACCATCACGAGCAGGTCCTTGTAAGATGACAATAATTTCTGAAACGCGAATGCCTGCTACAGTTCATGCCAGTGACAATATCATGGATGGGGAGGAGTGACGCCTTTGCCAAGTTCTCTCACAGACGCATAAGAGTCTCAATCTTGGGCAAACTCGAGTTTGTCGCAAAATTGGGGACGGCGGTTCTGACCTTTGGATTTCCTTTAAAAGCGTAAGTACCCTCCAACATGGGCGTGGCGTTTGGTGGCTCCTTCAGCGCCACCCGGCAGCTTTCGACACGAGGTCATCGAAGATCAGCTGCACGTTCCCAACAGCTTCGGCCCCGAGCTCAGGAGCTCAGGAGCTCAGACACGTGCGGCTCAGCCATGGCGAGGTTCAGAAGTTGGGGCTTTACTTCAGTGGATTGATTGACTGGTTGGGTTGAGTTGCTACTTAGGTCCAAAAAAGGGGGAAATCCTTCACAAGTCAAACTTCAGGAACGGATTGCACAAGCCCCAAGGCTGCACGCTTCTTCATCTGGCTTCAGACGCCAGATGACACCTTGCTTGGGAGTTGTTTTGGCGGTGAAAACAAATGCTCTTTTTGATCCATGGCCTGCAATTTTTTGTGCCGCAGTTCTGACTAGCACCTTTGCAGAAGTGACGAGCTACGGCCGTCTTCGAAGCTGATGTCCGAGCAAGGGCACAGCAAATCCCTACTTTTTGAGTACCCCAAAATAGACTTAAACCCAGGGGTTCTTTTTTTTGGGGGGAAGGAACCATTTCTGGGTTTAAGTCTACCCTGGGTATTGCATGGGAAGGTTTTCCAATCCAGGGAGCCCCCGGCC
This sequence comes from Effrenium voratum, assembly GCA_963377175.1. Classification (NCBI taxonomy): domain Eukaryota; class Dinophyceae; order Suessiales; family Symbiodiniaceae; genus Effrenium; species Effrenium voratum. The sequence continues at coordinate 734,714 of CAUJNA010002447.1, read as the reverse complement.
ACCTGGCCCAACTTTTCAGTCGCCGGCGTGAGGCTTTGCGATCATTAGCTACACGCTGCTCATCAAGGTACCTGCACAGAGTTTCATGTGCGTGAGGAAGGTGCTTGTTTGTGGTTTAGTTTTAGGCTTTCTGATTTTTGTTGGTTGCTTTTTTTTTAAATATCCTGCACTCTCGCTTGCTTTGTTTGTTTGTTTGCTTGTGTCATTGTTGTTTTTCTATTGCTTTTGTTTGTAAGGAAGGGTTCCAGGGGTTTGCCCGTGGGGATCGTATATATTTTGTTTGTTTATGCGCACGTCCCGCTGAGCACGAGGAACGCCTCCTCTTGCGATGCTTTACGCTCATACTGGGAATCATAAAGACATCACTCCAGCATCTTCCCCGTTCAGTGGTCAGGGAGTCAGGTGCTCGCGATTGAAGGAAGCAACAGAGCCACCCCAAGCTTGGAACACACGTGGAATTCGCAGGTGCTGACGTATCCTTTGAATCAGGCAGCGCTCCGCTGGAGACTGAGATAGGGTCGTTGTGTGGGTCTTTTGCAATGACTCGTCAAAAGGTTTTGGCAAGAATCCCAGAGGAGGATCAAAGGGCATTGGTGAATTTGCCGATGTGGCAGGATAGGCCCTTTCCGAGGTCCTTTGTATTTCAACCCATGGCATTCCTCGCTTGTAGCCGTTTCCCCAAAATCTCTGGAATCTGACACGTCCCAGGTTCAACGGGCTCTATGCCGTGCTTTTTCTGGAATCATTCGGCTGTTTTGTCTCATCATGATACTACACATCAGCACAACATGCAGATGCATATGCATATGCGTTCTGCTGCACATGTACATATACAGTAGACGCATGCACTACGCACATACACACGTACAGACATGCATAGAGACATACACTCATACAACGATCCATCCATGCATCCATCCATGCATCTATCCATCCATCCATCCATCCATCCATCCATCCATCCATGCATGCATGCATCCATCCATCCATCCATCCATCCATCCATCCATCCATCCATCCATCCATCCATCCATCCATCCATCCATCCATCCATCCATCCATCCATGCTTACCATGCTTACCATGCTTACCATACCTACCATGCTTACCATACATACCATGCCTGCCATGCCTACCATGCCTGCCATGCCTACCTACCTACCTGGCCACCTGCCTGCCTGCCTGCCTGCCTGCCTGCCTGCCTGCCTGCCTGCCTGCCTGCCTGCCTGCCTGCCTGCCTGCCTGCCTGCCTGCCTGCCTGCCTACGTACACCAACACCCACACTCACGCACATACCATGCGTGCAAACATACTACATTAGATTGCTATACATTAATTTAGAGCACGCTACATTATATTGCATTGCATTGCATACATGCACTACATTGTGCGACATTAGACACTGCGTGACTCTACATTACATTTTGCATTGAAAGCAATGTAATTACAGGCCAATACAGACATTTCATTGCAATAGTATACGTGCCGTTGCATGACCACACTACATTAGTTATACATTAAACGCCATTGCGTTGCAGCATCACATGACAATTTATGGCATCGCATGCCATTGCATTGGGATTTGCATTGGAGCGAAATATGTATATATATATATATATAGCCCAGGCCATGTGTGCGCCTTCGCCCAGGATCTGCCGCCATCATGCAGCTGATCAAGCCCAAGATCGATCAGGTCAACCGGAAGTACAAGAACGACCAGGAGACATCGCGGTGAATAGCCTTTTCCAGGCTTACCTGGAAGCTTCCAGGATCAACAAAAGACTTGGTTCCATTTGCAGAGGAGTTTTTGGGAACCTCCGGCTGTTAGTCTGAGGGTAGGACCTGAACTGGTGGCTCAAAGAGCTTACCTCACGGACATTTTCCAATTCAGACAAAGTCATTCCGGCAGTTTCTCACATGAGCCATTGGCTAGCTTCGGTTTTATGTCGGCGTCCTTGAACCCTCCATCCTAGGCTCAAACCGTCGCCGCGCGACGGTAGCTCCGCTTCCGGATGCCAAGGGGGTGTGGCAGTCGCCACACATGGCCGTGTTGCCCGCACTGCACATCATCACCACAGCAGAACATGCCCTTGAACACTCAGTGCGGCAGTTGCAGCCGGTTGCATCAATTGGGCGCCTGTTGAGCACAGATAGCCCAGATCAAAATGGCGCTCCTCAGCCATCACCAGTCATTCCTTCTGGGAAGGCTATGCTCGCTCCAGTCTGTTTGAACATGCATTTCCATCCTCCACTGCTTGTCGGCGCACCTCTAGTTCCAGTGCAGGAAGACAAAACCCATACGTTTCGAGAGGAGACGCAGAACCGGATGCTGCTTCGGCTGTACGACGACTGCGGCGTGAACCCGCTGGGAGGGCCGCTCAAGATGTTTGCTGTGGCTCGCAGGGGAATCCAACAAATCATCCAATTGGGTGTCGTCCTTTGCAAAGACTATGGCCATCCTGGGCAAGCTGGTCGTCAGTTTTGAGGGTCAACCATTATCCCAATGCGGGTATGAGTCAAAATTAAACCACCATGGACCGCAGGTTGAGTCCTTGTTTCCATTTACCAGTCCATCCTGGGTACCACCTATGTTTGATCCACACTCATGTATCCCCACGCTTTCAGGGCTCTTGTCAGGCTTTTGTCCTGCTTTTAGCGGGTTGGCACCCGAAAACGGTTTTTATGGCAGGTGCATTCCTTCCATCGTGCAGTTCCCCATCTTCATCGGCCTCTACCGCTCGATTTTGAAGCTCGCGGAGGTGAACCCCAAGTTCCAGGCGCAGGGCCGGGCTTCGCTTCCTTGAGTGGTCACCACCCGAAGATGTCCCAGTCGCTGGCTTCCTTGAGGCGCACGATCCTGTTGTTATTCTGGGGATGAGTGATTTAAATGAGTTCTTTCAGGGGAGCTTTGCACGAGCGGAGATTGTCAGCTCACGCATGAGAAAGAAGAGATAGAAGGTTGGCCGGGACTTGAAACTTGAAGGGCGGGCTCAATGTCTCACGTGGATCGATTTGCGTGGATAGGAAGCCGTTGCCTGGGGAAGCCCTGCCCGTTGAGCCTTGTGTTTTGGGGATCTGGATTTTTCTTAGCGCCACTACGGATTTGAAGCTTGTAGAGCTTTTTTCCCACTAGGTGCCCCAGTGCCCTTCTCTCGCCTTTTTTGGGGGAGGGTTCCCCTGCTTAAAATAGACTACCCGAATTCTAACCTCTCTACTGGACCTAGCCAATCCACGAGTCTGAATGGCATCCACGCCAAAGTGTGCGCGAAAGGTTCTCAGGTTGGGCCTGGCACCCCGGAAATTGTTCTTCAGGCGTCGCTCGCCTGATGGACCCGAGTTCCAGACAGCTGAGAAGCTGGCTGGATCTCCCTGAAAAAAACATGAGCACACACACACACACATGTGTGTGTGTGTGTGACTTTTTTTCGGGGGCCCCCAGAATGGTGGGTTTCCCTTTGGTTCCCCTTTCCAAAAAGAGACAGACCCACAGCCCGACATGTTCTGAGCTTGCCCGCTGCATACAGCTTTTTCTGGTGTAGCGAAAGGCATCTGTCTTTCTCGGAGTCTCGCGCATGGCAGCCAGAGCTGCATATTTTCCTGAGTACAAGCTGAAATCTCGATGGGAGACCGTCAAAGCTCAAGTGCCCGTTTCAAGAGATCCTAGTTGCCTTCTTATTTTTCATGCAGTTTCCCCCCTCACGGATGGATACCACATTAGAAGGCTGCATGCCTTCTCGCATTTCGAGTGCAAGATTCCCATCCGAGCGAATATCCGAACCATTGTTTCACAACTGCGCCGTAATAAACAACGGGAAACTCCGAAGTCTGTCCATGCTCGACTTAGTACTATAGTTTGCCTTTTCCACGGTTTGTTGGATAAGCATGTCCCCCTGTAGACGCAGGGTTTAAGCCCTGCGACTTCTTGTGGGCTATAAAAAGCTTATGGGGTTTCCATAAAGCCCATGGGACGCTCCGAGCCGAGCTTTCACTGGTGAGTTCCGTCTCGCGAATCCATGGCCAGGAGCCCTTCCTGTGGATCCCCAGCCTTGCCGGGCCCAGCACCAGCGGCCCCAGCCTGGACGGTTCGGGGGGGGGCTTTCGGGGTTTCGGGTGTGACATCGGTTTGGAGACACGCCTTCTTTTTTTTACGTCGTCGTTTTTTTTTTGTTGGCCACCCGGAACTTTTGGTTGAAGCTTCCTGGGGTATTGAAATCTCTGTACTTTTCACCCACACGACGTGAAGACGCTTGGCTTTTCGTTTGTTTTTGGTTTTTGCAGAGGGGTCGTTGCGGCGGCCGAGCTTTTTGCTCGAGTTTGTTCGATGAACTCCTTGGACCTCAGAGCAGAAGATCGGCACGTAGGTCTGGGTGCCGTTGGAGTTCTGGCTTCCTCAGAGCCTCACTTGAGCTGGCTCAAAACGGGATTGAAGATGAGTAAGGGGCAGTCCCAACCATAAATAGTTGCGGATATCTGCCTTCCTAATTCTTTCCATGGTTCTGGGATTACGACCATTTTAGTACCGGGTCTTGAGCAAGTGACTCCCTTGGGTTTCGGAAGTCCGTCCAAACATCGCAACTGAGAGGTCTTTGGCCGCCCGTAAGCTGAGGATCGGCAACGACATGTTTTTCTGTGGGTCGGTTGCCCTGATAAAAATGGAGCCAAAGACTAAAACCTGCGGTCCAATTCCTGGTGGGTGTATTTTGACCCATACCCATGTAGGCATCGCGGTTTTTCTCGTTTCTTTCCGTTGTTCATTGTTTGAGCGTGAACCTTAGGGCTCAGGCATTGCCGAGACCAGTTTTCGTAGAATCCGTTTGGGCAAGTGGCACCCTTCGAAGTGAACTGGGGCAGTGAAGGCCCCATTTGGTTCTGAATCTCGGTGAGTACTGGTGTGCCTTTGTACTTGCAAAGCTCAAAAAGAAGCGCATCTGCATTTTTCGGAGGATGACACTTTCTGCGCCTGCTGGTGGAAAAAGAGAAACCCAATTGACTACTCGCAACTAAAGTCGCCTTTGATGCTTGGGCGTTCTTTGAAATGCCTTTGCACTTCCAGAAGTGCAACGTGTATGGCCCGCCAATTGGCCATGGGTCAAAAGCCTACCCCCAGCGAACATCCCAATCCCCACTAAAATAGACTAAAATGGGTGGTGAGAATTGTACCATTGGTTTTGACCCACAGCCAATTCTTCCTGTGAGCATCCACTGGCTTTCCTTGCGGGGTCAAATGCAGCGTTTCTTCCTTGGGTGCTGTCCTGGCTCGCTTCGTTTTCCATTCTGATCAGGACTGGCTCATCAAGTCGCAGTCGGAGGCGGAGTTTGTGCCTCTCATCGGGTGGTGACTTGTTTGCAACGTCGGGCTCACCTTGATCGGAAAAACAGCATTGTTTCCCTTTTGGGCAAGCAAACAGGCGACTCAGCTGAGGATGAAGCGACGGGTAAATAAGCATGTGATGGGTGCTCCTTTCACGGGGATGTGATCTAAACTTGTGTTGGCGGATGTCTTTCGAGTTTGCTCAGATCAAGTCACTTTCTTGTTCAAGCCCAAAGGCGCACCAGCACAGCTGTAACTTTTCGTTCGCCACTGGGTCTAGGGATCCTGTTTCTACATGCCTCCAGTTCTAATGACCGGATGGCAGCAAGATGACCAGTGAGTATACCTAAAGAAAATGTCCGGCTCCCATTGCCATGAGAAAAATCATCTCATATTCCCTCTTGAGTCTGGCAAGAGCCACGTAAGATATCTGCGACTCCAAGCATTTCCCGGCATCAACGTCTTCCTTCTTTCAGACGGTAAATCAAGTTGTTGGACAAGTCATCAGCACAAGTTTGGGACTCTTGCGGTGTCAACCAAAAGTTGGGAACCGGGCCCCCAACTAGAATGGCGCTCAACGAGACATCACCCGAGGGACCAAGCTGGACGGTATGTGATCCTGCCCATCCTGCTGATCTTCAGTCCGGCACCCGGTCATGCGCCTTCGCTTCCGCTTGGAAATGTCTTTGGGTGCAGGTGGTTACGAGAGAATTTGTGGGGAAGGATACATAGAACAACAAAGACTGAGGGCTACGAAGTTCCAATGACACTGACGTGGTTGGCCCTCAGACTGAAAATATCATATCGCTCGACTTCAAGCTAAAACGGCCCCATGAACAGGGCTCCTTAAAAGATACATTTTGCCCATTTGAAACATGGTTGTTTCCACTTCGGTCTCCATAGCTTCCCTGGAGAAACCTGCCACGAACTTCTCGGCAGGTCAGGTCATCACCCAGAAGGTGAGTCAGCCGGATGTGGGCAACCAGCCGGGGTGCCCGGTTTTGCGCTTTTCGGCGGCTGGACGAATTGAACCGCTGGTGGTTTGCTGTTTTTGTGAGGAGCGTGCGCCAAAAGCGTGGATGGAATTGGAAGCTAGTTTTGAAGCCAACCAGAGACTGTAGGCTGCCTAGCCTGCCGCGGTCAGCTTCCCGTTGCAGATTCGAGGATCCTGGCATGTGGGGTTGTCTTGTTTTCTGGGAACCCCCAAAATGGTGGTTCTCCTTTTGTTTTTCCTTAAAGTTGGAAAAACCGGTTCCCTCAAAGAAAGACAGACCCGTGTGAGCCCTCTCAACATTCCGTGGTGTGAAGCCTGGTAGTCCCAATCATGACAGGCAATTTGTTCTGCCGATTCAGTGGAGGCATTTTTGTTCAAAAGTGCTAAGTCTCCCAATTAGAGACCCTCGCCTGCACTTGTACTCTTGCTTTCAATGGTTTCCAACAAAATCTGGAGGCAAGCAGCCCAGGTTTGTTGTTCCCATGTTGATGCAACTCTTGGGGCTTTTCCCACCCCTTTGCCTCTGACGTGGAAGGTACCGGATGGGAGCTATAGAACGCTAATTGATTATTCTTGCTGTTTGTCACATTCTTCTTTATCATTCCTTTTACCTCTTCATCTTTTATTCTTCTCTCTTTTAATGTTGAAAATAATCCTTGAAACCCAAGATGAAGAGCATTCGCGAAGTTGCTTGCAAAGATTAGACATTGTATTCTTCAATCATTGCCTTTATTATTATTATTATTATTAGTATCATTATTATTATTTTCATATCTTGTTCCATCACTTCATCATCCATTGACAGGTTACTTTCTATAATAAAACACAAATGTAACATAAGAGGACAATACAGAAAGGAAACATAAGACAAGATGATAACTGTATTTTTGTTGGTTGGACCACCCAACATTTCCCTTTTGGTTTCCCTTCAAAAGCAGCAAACAGGGGGCAGGCCACCCAGCAAGGGGAAGCCTTCCCGACAACTGGTGGCCGCTGAGGGGCGGGCCCGCGGGCTTCATCTCCAACTTCATCCCGCCGGGACACCTTTGACGAGTCGGACGGGTGGCCGAAGTCGCAAAATCCGAGTTGCGGATTCGCGCGGTTTGAGACTTTCCGGTGACTTGTCGAGCTCGTTTTCTTTTTCCCCTTTTTTTTCTTCTCTGGGATAGCTGCCCATCTCCTCCAGTTCCCCTTTTGGTCGCGCCTTGGCATGCTCGTGTGCAAAGCGGAACACTTTGAACCCTGGGCAACAATGGCTGAGACCTTTGAGACTAAACGCTGGGTGGCCAGGTGATGCTCTTAAATAGAACGATGGGAAGTTGAAATTGGCCCTCCCACCATCGCACCCGACTTGGGGTTACAAGAGGAAACTGACCTTCCAGGTACCCTCCCAAAGGTGTTAGTGGAATGTTAAAACCCTTCGCTTCTTGTAGAGTTTGAACCCAACCATGCATGGGATCTGGCGCGAAAAGACTCTAAATGGCACTCGCAAGGCGGGCGGATGAGCGTGTGGCTCTTGCTCAATTCCTTTTTCAGCCAGGGGGCCACTTTCCCATGTTCCAGAGCAACCCCATCTTGGGGCCAGCTCCTATTCTATCGCCGCGCCCATGTGGCTGAAGCTTCCCTTGGCTTTCACCCAGGCTCCAACCGAAGCCAGCCGAGGCTGGTGATCGGCTACACGGGCCTCGTCAGCCCTGCGGGTCTTGGCATCTACTGGCCCGGGGGCCTGGGGGCTCGGCCCATGGGCGCGGAGGTTTTGTGAAGCAACTGCAAGAGTTGGTAGTCAATTAGGCTATTGGGTTCATGGAATCAATATATATATATATATATACATGTATACATATATATATATGTAATATATATATATGTATATATTATATATGTATATGTATATGTCTATATATATATATGTATATATATATATATATTATATATATATACATATTCAGGATTGAAAGGCCTCACTCTGGTTAGATCGATTCGTCCAGGTTGCCGCCCCCCCCTGGACCACTTGTGGTAGGGATGGATTGGAAAAAGCCAAGGGGTGCGGAATCTTGATCGAAGGTTGACCAACAACCTGGTGACGCAAGGGCAGACCTATGTCATTCGCAGCCAGCTGGGTGAGGCGGGGAACAAGACACAGCCATGGAGTCCACTAGACAGGATGCCAGCAGGCAACACATGGCTGTGGGTCAAAAAAACTCCCCAAATGGAACCCTAGTAAGTGTAGACATGGACCAACACCTGCGGTCCAATTCCTGGTGGTTTAATTTTGACCCATACCCACATGGCTGTGGGTCAAAACCCTGCACCCCTGGTGAACATCAACATAGATGGCAAATGCATGTTCATCCACCCCAAAATGGAGCCATGGGTTCTGCCCCATAGCGACATGGGTGTGTCTTTTTTTGGGGGTACCCTTGTGGGAGCAGCTTTCTCGTGGACGCCACGGAACGCCTACGATTCGGTATGCGGAAGTCGTGGGGCCTCGCTGGAAGCTTGCACGCTGCTATTAGATGGCGGTGGCTCAAAATGAAACCACTAGGGGACTGCAGGTGTTAGTCCATGTTTCCATTTCCTAGGGTTCCATTTTGGGTACCTATTTTTGACCCACAGCCAGATGTTGCCGAAAGACGGCTTTCGGCCAGCGGATGCAGCATCACGACCTCGCACTTCCCGGATTTGAGGGGAACAATAGCACTCTTTCAGCATAAGGTGGTGAGGTAACCACGCCAAAAACAGGGTAACACCGCCAAAAACAGGGTAACACCGCCTTATCCTTTCAGCATGCTCAACTTTTTTTCCGAGGCGTTCGGTTTGTGACTTGCCCTTTTTCGGGTCAGAGGTTTGGCCTTTGGCCCTGCCAGGAGTTCCCGGAATACAAGAAGTTCTTGGATGGCAGCTACAAGGAAGAGGAGGAGAGGAAAAAGCAAGAAGAGGAGGCGCCAGCCGCTGGCTGGGGACGGGAAGGAGCCACGGCTCTACGAAGATGCGAGCCATGCCCCTTCAAACCAACATAGCTTGGTTCTAGTTGGCATAGGTGGCCTTTTGGGGGGGGGGGGGGGGAAAAACATGGCCCTGGTAGACGGAACCGAACTCATCTAAACCAGCGCCATTGATGTTCAACCAAACCAACCTAAAAGAGATCTAGGTCAAACAAACAAAGCTGGACTCCCCAAGGGGACTATGAACCAGGAATCGGCCACCATCAAGTCTATTGCACGTCTTCCTAGCTGATGACAGTGGGCTGCATGCTCTGTGCCGAGAAGCATCCATCACTGCAACACGGCTGGTTGGACAGAAAAACACTTGGAACATAGCTAAATGGGAATGGGTCAACATAAATTAGGGGACTGCAGGATTTGGCCCATGTTTCCAAAAGAAGAATCGGGGCTTGCCCCCAATTTGGGCTACCCCTCTTTTTGACCCACCGCCAAATGTCAGGAAGCAGCCAACAAGGAAGAGGAGCCCACAGGACCAGGTAGAGGCTTCGGCAGCGTGGTGTGGGCTCCCAGGCTCTCATTTCATGGGTGGATTTGAAGGGAAGCCCAAAGGACAACCGAAGCCATGTTGGCAGGTTCCCCTAAGGAGAAACCCATCTTCGATCCTTTTACAAACAAGTTTCGCTTTGTAGCGTTTTCCCTCGATTCAACTATCCTGGGATTGGCCACTCCACGTTGAAGAGTTGTGGGTCAAAGCGGGGCTGCCTGGCCTTTTCTCATCAATGATGCAAGGGATGCAACATTTGGGCCCTATGGTGGTCATTCACTACTTCTGATCGAGAACTCTTGCTGGATCTACTCGCCGTTTTGCTGTTTTGCTTGTAATCAGGTGTAGATAGAGTTTTGGTTTCAGTCACCAGCAGTACATTTTTGTTCTGTTCATGTACCTTGCTGCACTCTTTGCATTTCGGTCAAAGGCCTCGTTTCAAAATATTTAGCAATCCGGGGCATTGCTGTTTCACCCGACCAACAGAGAGGTGGAAATTGCTTTTGACTTGTTCCTGCAGTTGAAGGCCAACATTTGGCATTGTTCAGGGAGCAACAACTTGAGCATGTTATTTTGATGGGCCTGCCCACAAGCAGCCAATACCTAACGCCTCCGCTGAAGCCGGGGTGTGCGTGTGTTTCTGCGTCTCAAGTTGCAGGGGAGGGTTTCTTGAACTCTGTGGCTGGGCACTCAAGTGCTGAGCCCTGAGGCAGATGACGATGAGGCGCGCAAAGGGACGGAGGGAAGACGCAGCTCGCATCCCCTTTCTGTGAATCCACTTGCCTTTGGGACGTTTTGCTGGAGTCATCCTTCGGAACCTGCTCAAGTCTTGGAGAAAGGGCAGTCGCCGGTGTGGCGTGCATGGAGCGCAGCTTTTTTTCCTCTGAAAGAAGCTCACGGCACGCGAGCGCGCGGGGAAGGTCCTACTGTGGATGGACGAATTTCTGCACCACTTTGAAACCATGGGGAAGCCATGGTTTGTTGGTATGTACAGGGGAATCATCATTGGGTTCTTATGTGCTGCAGGATTTCGTCCATCCACAGTACCACGAGCTGGTCGCGAGGCAACACCAACCCGACAAAAAAACTTCTGGGGGGGTTTGCTTTTTGACATTTGGCCATGGTTGAAAACCAATGGTACCATTTTGGGATAGGTGCAGCACCCATTTTAATCTATTTTAGTGGTTGGATTCGGGTGTTCACTGGGGGCTAACCGATTTGGGTTTTGACCCACGGCCATTTTGTGCTTGACAAAGGCCATGGCAGGACCCAACGTTGGCTACAGACTTGATAGACCAAGGAGTCAGGTTGATGATCCGAAGGTCGCAGTTCCAGCATCAGATCTCGGAAAGGTGCAGGTCTACGTGCTTCAGGTCTTTCAGGGATCAGTGGAGTCTAGAACAATCTGAGGAGGAGGAGGAGGAGAAGGAGTTGGCAGATGCTCAGGCACGAAGCTTTGTTTGTGCCGGTATTGAAAGTCAATGTGTGGTCGATTAGAAGGGCTTTGTGTGCTTGATCTTACAAGCATCAAAGAATTCAGCAGGAAAACAAGATGTGGAACTCCCAAAGCATCCTAGCCATTAGTTTGTATCATTTTGCTTTGGGTTGGTTGAACGCAAGGGGTGTTTCCTGAGTTGGTTGAACGCAAGGGGGTGTTTCCGAAGGATCAGTCTTTTTCTCCAATAGCAACAGTTGGGCCTCATCCAATCTCTTGCGGCTTCCGATGTGAGTGCCCTGCGGGTGGCAATTGGCAGGCAATAGGCAGGTTTTTCTCGGGAGGTTTGGGAGAAGTTCCGAATGAATTCTGGCGGATGTCAGGAACAATGCTCCAGCATTTGTTTTTTTGGTCAGAGACCCTGGCATGCTGGACTTTGCAAGAAACATTTGGCTTTCCATTGTGATGCCACAACAGGGAGCGATACAGAGGATGTGCCCGCTCGCATCACCGTACAAAATTCCCCCTTTTCTAGCGTTCATTGTAACCCCCCTACCTTCAGGTGTCAAGGAGCCTTTTTTTCTCTGTCAGTGGTTTTGCAGCTCCCTTGTGTCCCGATGCGAGAACATGCAAACATGCTTGCAGAGCTAGTTTTGCTCCCTAAAAAGGTTCTCAGAACCTCTCTAAGAACCCTTCTAACAAGGTGCCAAGAACCATTCCTGCAAGGGTGAAAAATTCCTGGTTTCCTCCTTGCGCATTTTAAGTTTTATAAACTCACAGTTTTACTCTACACGGAACTCCAGTTGCGAGACAGGTCGCGTCTTTGCATTATTTGTTCAAAAATCCAATTCTATTTGTTCAAAACCAATCCTTGTATTTTCGACCTTTTTCTGCACTTTTGTGCTCAATAACGAGCAGGATCAACATGGTGAATCCTCGCGAAAGCGTGGAATCCTCCTAATAGACATAGTTTCTTCCCAAACACAATATAGATGTTGGGGGGCTACCCTTTGTGGCAGGTGCTTGTGTTCCTCTAACATGTTGACAACTTGAAGGTCCTAGACCTTCTTGGCCTCTTGAATCAGCACACAGAAAGCTGCAGATTGCCCTTGGCTTGGACCTTTAATTGTCTTTTTGGGGCAATCTATGGGTCTTTGCATTGACACCACAAAAGAAAAGCGCAGCTTTTGCCGAGGGGTCCCAAGCCGCACCGACCGTCTCCGCATCCAAAACGTGGCCGCCGCTTGCATGGCCACGCCGTTCCCCGCAGGCCGCACGGCCGATGAAGCGGCTGGCGCCGAAGGCGCTGAATCGGATGCGGGCCCAGGGCGTGGGAGCGAGCGCGCTTGGTGTTCTCGTGGTCATGGCTGTGGGTTGCATGCGACCGAGTGATTCAGAGCATGGGCTCAAATTGCTGTGGGTCGAAAACAAGGGTTGAGCTGCTGGTAACATGGCAGCAAGAACTAGGTTCTGGAGTTGCGAGGGCTCGGCACGATGCGGCTTATTGATGTGGTCCAAGGGAGCGGTACAAACGACGCACTCGCAGTTGTCTGTGATTTCCCGGGTGGGCGCGCTGCGTTTGTTTTTCGTTCCGGCAGGCGCGACCAAGACGCAGGAGGCGCTGATTTCAAGGCCGCCGTCAATTTTCGCAGCCCCCGGCGAAAGCAAGAAATCGACGACGATTCTAGGAGCAAACCGACCGGAGCAGAAGAGAAAAAAGCAAAGCGGTCTCGGAGATGTCGGACGGAAGGACTCGGATGGCCAAAGGCGAGAGATGACCCCGAAGAGTTCTCTTGCAGCAAGGCCAGCTATGCTCTCTTGTTCTGATGCCGGGGGGTCAGAGCCACTTCTCACTCACTGAATGACTGCTTACCGGGAGTCAATGCGCCTCACAAACTTAAGTCATGTCGGTGGGAACGGGTCGAACTTAGTATTGCATGTCTTCTGGGTCAATCATGGCGACCTTCAGGGTCTATCCTCACCCATGCAATTCTGCTGTAATCCGGTGAGTATAGGTGTCCTTTTTGGTTGGTTTGCTTAAAAAATAGAGGGCCCTGGTTTAGATGGGGTTTATTCCATTTATCAGGGCCATCTATGTTTCCAAAAAACCACCTATGCCGGTGAATCATTGTCATTAGGCTGTGGGTTTCGGACAATCAATAAGTAGAAGCTGCAAGCCCAGGGTGCCCCTCAAAAGGCTTGACTGGGTACGGATTGATGGTTATGAACAAAGAATAGGCTCTATTCGAAGCATTCCCCCAATGCGGTTCACAGGGGGCACATGCCACACTAGCAGAGCCCTCAGGGTTTTCCCGATCCAGGCAGGTTCTTTTAATATCAACCTGTGACAAGATTGATAATCGGTGTGGGCTTTTAAACAACGATGCAGCGACGATGCACCCATGTCTTGCGTTCTGTCAACTGGAAGTGCCTCCTCCCGGCTAGCGGCTCAAGTTGCGCACCAGCGAGAGTCCATGACCAAACGCAGTCCCAAATCCAGTCCCAAGTTTGGGGGGTCGCAAACGCATGGTAAGCGGTTTTTTTGGGAGGCCTGGTGTCTTTTTAAGCAAAAAGGGCGGTTTCCAGCAGATCGAAGGACCGGAGGGTCTAACAGCGACAAAGGTCTTTGCGGATGGTTGCCATCATGGCATAGGAGAGTCGTGTGTTTGAGGGTGTGTGTGTGTGTGTGTGTGTTTGTGTCACCCAACTCCTGAGCAGGCCAACCTGTATTTGTGTGTGTGTGTGTGGTGTGGGGGTGTGCATCACGGCCTCAGTCTGCCAAATGGAATTGATCAGATGATCCACGCTCGCCCGGTGCGCTGTCGGGCGGGCCTTGTGCAGGGCCTAGTTTGCACAGCCGGTGAAGTCGATGCGTGCGGCTTCCTGCCGGAAACTGCTTGCCGTACCTGGCGACCCAAGGCGCGCGTGGCAGCTTGGCGGCCCAAGTTTGGGAAAAGCCGTAGCTTCACCGACACGGCCGGGGATCCCGGCGCCGGATGAAGCGTTGCTTGTGACAGGCTCCGCGGGAACTATTCAAGGGGGCTGCCAAAAGTGATTGGCGCCAATTTTTGGAATCTACATTTCAAACAGGGTCTTTGCGTGTTTTGTTACTGTGACGGTTTGCCATTCTTCTTGTTGGCCTTAAGACTTGAAGCACACGGACAACAGCCGCTCGCAAGCCCCGGATGGATTTTTTGTGGGTGGCTCGTCTTGTTTGAGGGAACCTTTTTGGGGGCAGAAGGCTGAAAGGGAAGCAAAAAGGAAAGCCACATGTTTTCGAGGGGGGTCCGATTCCTCCAGGGATCAAGGAAGACCTTACCGCAGCTTTACAGTACTTTGTAGAAATTGAGAAAATCGGTAGCTGGTGCATGTATCCACTCATCGGCTGGTTCGGGGTTCGAGAATGTTGGACCGAGAGCCGTGTGGCTACCCTTGAGAGGGTGAGGTCAAATTCACCAGGAGGCCTATTGGCAAAGCATGGCGACCTGTGGCGCGACTTACCAAGAAGGTGACTCCGAAATCCGGGAATCCGAGCTGAGGTTTGCGAATGAATGCAATGCAAGAACCTGTTTTGGAGTTTCGGACCATGTAGTGGGGAGCGTGTGAACTGCCCGTGCCATGTAGTGCCTGTCCTCCATAAATGGAAGGCCGTGCAAGCCCTTGCGACATTTAAGATGCTTTAGACATGGTCTTTGCAGATAAAACACCACTCATCTCATGTGTTGAAGATACCCCAATCTTGTTCTTCAACAACCGACAACTCCACTCCACTCTCCATTGCGGCCATCCGCTTCTAGATCAACGCACGCTTGAGGCATCCCATTTTGGTGCTGCCAACCCGAAATTTCGTTTTGCGGGGGTCGATCGGTTCGGTCCCCAAAGGCTGCCGCGCCGTTGCCGCCGCCGCCGAAGCTGCACGTCTCGCCGCTGGAGATCGCGCGGGGCCTGGCGCCGAATTGTTGACAGGAAGTGGCAGGTTACGGCGAGATTCTGGACCGGCCCAGTTGCTGCGCAACGCACATCCAGCGTCTATCTTTGCTGGCGCACATTTTGGGAGTTCTGTCTGGACTGGCAATTGGGGGGCGAGCCAGGGAGCCAGGGCATCGGAGTTGCATGTGTTTGCTCGAGCGCTGTCCAAAACAAATAGCCATCCAGGAGTCGAGGCGCTATGAAGGCCAATGGTCTTCGCCGCTCAAGAGTGTCATCTGGCCATGGGTCATCATGGGTCAAAATCCCTTTCCCCAGCAAGCCAACCACTAAAATCCCCACTCAACTGGGTGAATTCACCCGCCCCAAAATGGGATTCCATGGGTTTTGCCAATCACAGCAGCCCCAAACCGACGAAAACGAGGCCCCGGGGGTTTCCTCCGAAGCATCGATCGATCGCCTCGAGCGAGCGCTCGCTCAAAGGCGCGGCTGCCGGTGCTCCAATTCCCCGGGCGCGTCCTCATCATCTCCAGCGCGGAGGAGCTAAGCGACGCTGAGGTTTGGGCAAGAGGAATCCCGATGTGCCGTTGGCAATTTGGCGGGACTAAAAGGGCCCACCCATACCCCTCCATGCCCCGCTTTTTGCAAGCACACCTGAATTTATTGCATTGACGTTTGGGCAAGAGGGATCCGGATTTGTCCTTGTTGGCAACTTGGCGGGTGCATGGGAGACTTTGTAAGACAAAACTAGGTCCCCCAGTAGTGCCCTTTCTCACCCCTTTTTTGGGGGAGGGTTCCCCTACTAAAATAGACTACACAACAAAAGGCGCCCTTATTCTAACCTCTCTACTGGAGAACCTAGAAAAACATCGAGGGGATGCAGTGGACTCCAATTTATCCACGAAGATGGTTCCTCTGAATGTTTGTCCATTCGTGTGCGCGGGCCCCGCGTCAGAAACCAGAATTTACGAACTCCCATGCAATCACAGTGTGGTCAAATTTGGGGCGCGATTGCACAGAAACCGGGTGAGTGCGTTGACCCTTGAGCGCTGACTCGGATATGATGGAACTGATGTTTGATCGACTGCTCAACGGACCTTTCTCTTGCGCTCGTTAGGTGTTTGAAACGATGCCACCACTCCATGCATGAGGCATTTGGCTACGGGTGCCTCGATGCCTAGCATATGTTTTGTTCAACCCCCCCAGCACTATGTCAAGGTTGTCCGAGCACTGGACCGGTTCAAGTCGCGGGATTGGATCACTGGTCTAGGCTTCAAGGGCATTGGGCTGCCATTCATCCTGCTTTGTGGCATTGCTGGCATTGGGCAACCATTGAACATCCTGATTTGTGGTATTGCTGGAGTCCGTTGTATGGCAGGATTCCCTTCCAACCCGTCTTGTGATATGTGGATGCGATCATGAGGAAAATTATCAGGGACTCTGCTTGTCATTTTGGTCTTCACAATTGACTGCAGCCGGCTTCAGCCTTCACCGACAGGGCCGCTTAAGATTTAGGCTGTTCTAGCCCCCTCAACAAATCTGCCGGCAGTGGGGGAAGTCATTTTCTATGTATATATATATATATAAGTAGACCTGTAGGATACCACTTTGCCCCGAACACGTGCACACAAGCAGCAACGCCCCAGCCCACCCCCAACTGCCGCGAAGCAACATCCAAGCGCTTGGCTAGTCTGCTGCAAAAGCCAATGGTGATTCTTGATGTGACTAACGGTGTCAGGCGAGTTTGAGCGATTTGAATCGCCAAGAGCGATTGTTGGTCAGGTGCCAAGTCGGTTTTTGGGTTCAACAGGGACTCACACCAAGCAAGCCTCGCGTCTAAACGCGCTCCCGGGAATCCCTGGCCGTTGCGTAGCTCCAAACAACCAGGGCCCCCCCCCCAAAGAAAAAGCGGGGCGCAAGTCGTTTGGGTGTGGGTCAAAAAATAGGGTAACCCCAAGCTGGAACCTTGGTATTTGAAACCAGGATACAGCCTGCGGTCCATATCCTGGTTTCATGTTAACCCCGGATGAAAACAAACCTGGTTGATTAATAGGGGGTGTCCCCTTTTAGTGGGGATTCAGACCACTTTTGGGGGGAACCCCCCCCAAGTAATGGGAGGGGTTAATTTAATCCTGGGTCAACATTACATGCTGGTCTGCAACCTAGACCTTTGATTGCCTTGGCAAGGCGGAAGCCAGGAAGCTAGGCAAGCTAGGACGCTGGGATCCTAGTTTCTTCCATTTGCTTACGACTTTTTTGTTGTTTTCCCCTGTTGGTTTTTAAAGGGAATCTATCACTACGTGACATATCCATTGGTTTTGACCCACAGCCATATCCTGGTTTAATTTTGACACCATAACCATTGGACAGACATCAGCTGGGTTTGGTCGCTTCCTCCGGCCCCCCAGGAGGAGAAGCGGGTGGAGGAAATCTTCAAGGACGAGGCAGGTGTCGATGTAACCCGGCTGGTCAAAGTCCTCGCAAGGGGCCGTTTTCAGAGTCCTTTCCAATCTTTGCAAGGCAAGAGTTTTATTTGCGCACACACACACATGCATACATACGTACGTACGTACGTACGTACGTACGTACGTACGTACGTACGTACGTACGTACATGAACGTACATGCAGCATGCATGCATGCATGCATGCATGCATGCATGCATGCATGAATGCATGCATGCATAAATACATACATCCATACATCCATACATCATGCATGCATTGTGTTGTGTGTTGTCGTGAAGACTCTTCTCGTCATTGTGTTGTGTGGTTGTGGCTTGTTGTCGTTGTCGTTGTCGTTGCCGTTGTCAGGTAGGTCAGCTTCGAGAAGCTTTCACCAGGCAGATGTGGGATCCAAACCCATGGCTGGCGCCTGGGCGCCAGCGCAAGCGCCAGGTGCTGCTGGGCTTCGATTCCGAGAGCCGGCCGAGCTCGGCCTTGGGTCCTCAAAACAGGCGGTTCAGGGGGACGGGGGGGGCGGTTTCTGTTGGCCTCGGAGCTTCCGGTGAAATCATGAACATACACAACAAGCAACAACTGAAGCTCGTGGTGGTAGATGCTTCCTGGTGCGGCCATTTGAACCCTGTCGCGTTGGCCAATTTTTTGGTGCATTTTCCAAGTTTTTGGGCGTTGCGAGGCAGGAGCGAGGCCAGCCTTTTTTTGTTTGTTTGTTTTTGCAACTTTGGGAGGGTCCGACTTTTGACCGAGCCGAAGTCGAGGATGGCGGTCATTCAGCTGGCGGGGCAGAAGGTGGCTTGCCTCTGGCGGGTGGGGGAGACCAGGCGGGGGCTGTTGTTCTTGGCGTGGGAGGTAGGTTGGGCGCAGAAGAATTTGGACTTCCTTGTTTGAGCCACGAGCATATTTTGACACGAAGCTTCCCCCCAGAAATAGACGCGACCGCCCTTTGGGTTGTCGGGTAGACCCCTTTGGTACCAGGTCTTTGTCAGGACTCATTTGGCGGGGCAGAGCAAGTGCCCCTAGTTGGAGGTCAGGCTCAATATCCACAAAGCCAGTGTTCCCAGCCCTTTGTCAAGAAGGGGGATGAATAAATTGTAGAAATACCACAGGTTTCCATCTTATGGTAAATTGGAGGCTTTTGAGACGTGGCCCAGCTTGTAGCCCTACTGTCGGGAAGAGACTATGCTTGATTCGTGAAAGCGCGAGAAAGAAGACGTGAAACATATGCTGAGAACTAATGTAGGCTGAGTTTCACGTTGTGTGGCCGATTGGTTGCCCTTCCCTCACTGCCGCCGGGCAAAGTCATGGCACGTTTCTGTGGAGGAAGCTTCCTCCACTGCTCAGCAAGCTCATCGAGGAGCGTGGCCGGAGGGGCTACCCTGAGACTCATTGTGGAGAGACTCGTTGTGGAAAACTTAGGTTTGCCCTTCTGTGATACCAAGAGGATGTCCTTTCAAGTGACAGAGTAGATATGAGGTTGGCCCACTTCGGTTTAACAAGTGTAATTCCCACGCTGAGACTCTAGAGCCCACATGAGCCGAAAAAGAAAACCTGTTGTATGTGTCAATGTAAGGCATGGTCCCAGTTGTTTTTGGACGTATCAAATCAGCTGTACCGCCGCTTGTATTTGAAGGGCAGGAGTGTGTTGCAGGAGCGGCCGCGCAAGTCAAACATGGGGCTGCGCAAGTAAAGCGCAAGTGAAGCGCAAGTGACGCAGTGATTCATCATCATCATCGTCATCATCGTCACCATAGCCCAAAGATTAACAAGTTTTCGCACAAGTCCCGCGCAAATCCCGCGCAAGTCGCGCGCAGCCCGCAGATGCCCCCAAACTGCTTGGAGCAGGAGTGGTGGCCCATTTCTGTATTTTGCATTCTCTTTTTTCTGCAGATCCCAGCAATTTTGCCGAGTGAATTTGTCAGCAGAAAATTTGCATCGGTGTATACACATGAGACCTCATACACTTAAAGGGGCATGCTATTGGGGGACCTCATGCTTATGAAGACTGCCGCTTGGATTTGCAATGAAAACAACTTGGGATAAGAGTTTTAATACGTGTTTTTTTCCAGCTCACATCAGCCCATGGCTTAGGGCTCTTGGCATGCTCTTGGCTGCTCTTGCGAGGCATCTCACGTCGCTGTTTCGGAGGCTTCGGGTTAGGTGGGGCCAGGGGCTGGACAATTCCATTGGGAGATGCGAACCGCCCGAAGCCCCAGCAACCGGACGCGTTTCTGGGGAAGCCTTCGGGGGTTTCCAGGATCCGGCGGTGCACAAGGCGCGGAGGCGACCCCCGTGCGAAGTCCGCGACGTCTGAGACGTTTTGAATCGGTTCCCGGGCGACCGCGGGGAATGTGTCATGATCATGAATCACTCTCCGATTTTTGGCGGAACTTTGAAGGGAACCAACTGGGCAGAACCCCAGACTCTTCGGGGCAGGCACTATTTCAGGTGACCCTTTGGTGGTGTGGATTGGTGGTCCCCTGGCTCTTGTAGAGGATAAATGGGAACCACCGGGCTCCAAACCACCAATTGGAAGGAAGCTGACTATTCAGCACGGCCAGCCCCTGCCAACCAAACTTTCTGGTGCTCAGTGGGAACGAACCCAGGGATTCCCTTAAAGGAAGCCCAAAGAGAATGTTTATCAGGGTCATTCCAGTTCTCATTCCCTGCATCTCTCGCAGCAGATCTCCAATCTATTTCTATTTCGCACGGAGGGCGAGCCTTCGCAGGCCTCCCAAGGTGCTGTGAACGAGGTCAGCGCCTTGAAGGAGCAGTTCGGAGTCAGCCCGCAGGACGTTCTCCGCTTCGGACGCTTCGGGAAGCGCGGGGGGGGGGACTCTGAGGCTTGCCAAGCTTCACGGTGCGATTTGGTGGTCCAGAAGAACTGGATTTCCACCTGGTAGCTAGCCAAAGATTTTTCAGGTGGACGCAGAGTAGCCCAAAAGACCCGGCCTTGAGCATGTTTTGGTACACCGATTTTTTGAAAAAAAATCCCGCTCTTCGCCAAGAATTGGGAGACTTCCAATCCGATTGCTTGAGAGCTCCAATCTGATCGGCCGGGCCATCGGCTCTGTTAGCCGCCCAGCTCAGCTTTGTCCCCATTGAGGGGTCCAGTTGTGTGCAGGGCATTTCATAGGTGCCTTGATTGATAGCGTGAGAGCTTGGATGAAATGATTTCCGGACCCCAGTGTCCACTGACTGGGGCACTGAATCAATCGCTCTGGTCAGTCCTTCATAGACCTGCATCACATCGCCATGCACCTGAGAACCACGCGACAGCCTTAGATGAAGTGAGTTGAGCGGTGCAGGGTTGCAGTGAGCCTGGCGAATGATTTGGGTTTTGACTTTTGAAAGTGTTTCGTGGGTGGTCCAACTAACGTCACCATGAACGGTGACTGCAGTGACATCTCCGACATTTTTGGTTGTTGTTTTGCCTTCGACATGGCTTCGCTTCCGCTAGCTTGATCGCCGGCGGCGGCCGACAAGTTTCAAGGCCCCTTCTTTCAAGAGGTGGGTGTGGGTCAAAATCACACCAGCAGCAAGCCACAGGTTTTGGCAACCATGTTGCCACTTTCCAGGGCAAGCCATTTTGGCTACATATTTTTCACCCACAGCCAGGTCAACCAGTTACTGGAAGTAGCGCACATGTCCTTGAAGCGCACATCTACCTGTCAGGTTTGAAGCGGTCCCTTCAATGGCTGCTGGAACTCGACGCTTTCGGGGTGCAACAAGCTGATCTCCAACTTGGGGCGGTCGTTTTTTTTTGGGGGACCCCTCCCCCCAAAGAAAAACATCTCAAAAGCAAGACACAGGAAAGACAAAACCCAACAAACCATCAAACATGGTGGTTCCGCCATGCTTTCCCTTTAACACCTGCAAGCAAAGGACAGCTGTTGAATGGTTGAGGGCACGCGGGCAGAGGGATCGCTACTTGGACCGTGGGCTTTGGGGCCCGGGGCCCCGAGCTTTGGCCTCGGCAACTGGAGGCCGAGATCCCTGCAGGGCCTGGCCGCCATCTTCCTGCAGAAGCGGCTGAGCAAGGCCCGGCCGCCGGCCGCTTGCTCGGTTGCTCGGCCGGTCGTGGAAGCGAGCCGGTGAACCCGCCGAGTGGCCCATTCATTTACCCGGCTCTATCTCTAGGTGTGTGTCTTTTCGAGCGGGTGATGAACGTCCGCAGGTTGGCTTCTGTTCCTTTGTTTTGTGCGGTGTGGCTGTCGGCGGTTTTGATTTGAGGGGCCAGGGGCGCCAGCAAGTTGCCCGAGAATTCGGCGGTCTGAGGCGCCAAGAGGCGAACCATGTCCACACAAAGCAGAGTCTCTACAGTCTCTACCGTACCTGATAGCCTTTTCTCGAAGTGTGGGATAGCCCCAAATGGGCGGCTTGTCCTTTTTGGACCGGTTTTTGGGTGGAAAAGGGAAAGTAGAGGCACCGCCCATGTTTTTTGGGACTAGCCAAGAGACCATGTCAAATGGTCGGCTTCCCACCACACGTCCTGCCAGGAGCAGCGGTTGTCGGACTGGCAGCAGAGCCCCTGGACACAGGCAGGGGATCAAGGCTCAAGGGGTGTCCGATTCCGAGCTCGACACGAAGGGAGCGAATCAGAAATCAACCATGTGGACGGATTGAGGTTGTACGCCCACAGTTGGGGGGACCAACTGTTCTATATTTTTGTCAAGACACGAAGGAATCCAGTTTTTCCAGTAAATCAAAGTGAGGAAACTGCTCAAGGGGCCAGGCCCAAACTTGTCTGCGAGTCTTGGAGTTCGTGGATTCGACCTGATCCGATAGCTCAATCAGTGCCCAGGGGGAGGCTCAACTTGCTGGAGGTTCCTGGATATTCTGTGATCACTCCATGTGACCCTGCTTCCTGTGGCATGGCTTTTGGGTCACGGATCAGAGGCGTTCCAATTTGGGCTCTGATGCGGGAGCACGAGAAGAGTGCATTTGAGATCATCTCAGTGTATCTTGAGGGCACCCATTTCTTCGGGGTTGTTTCGATTCAAGGGTAAAGGAACATCGCACATTGCGCCTCCATTTTTGACCCACTCCCATGGTCTAGACAACGTGCAGGCCCAGATTGAGTATGCCGCGGCCGATGCGTGGGCTTCACGAGAGGCCACTTGTTTCCTTGCTGATTGTTGGCATCGGGCACAGTGAGCTAGACGCGAGCTGGATTGCAGTATCCCTGGCTCAAAGAGAGGCTTTTTTGGCCCCGGGCTAAAGGGGCAAATTAGTTGGCAAGTCGGTCTTTTGCTCGTGTGACCTGGTTTGGAGCCGTGGACGTTTCGGCTCTAGGCAACATTAGGCAACAGAGGGACACATTGGGCGGCGGGTGTGAGGAATCCTTCAAGGGGACTACTTCACACCATGCCAGATCTAGAGCTGCTTTGATCCCGCATTACACCTATCTTCGCACCTTTCTCAGAGGGGTCGCCAGGAGTTTTCACAGGCGGCCCATGTTGGATCTCGAGTCATTTGTCTTTTCCGCCTGCAATTGCAGGTTCAATCTTATGTTTTCGCTGATTGTTCAATGCGTGTTTTTGAACGCCTTGTGTTTGAAAAACAGATTGACCCAATGATTGACACCAACCCCAAAACGTAAGTTTGCGAACCCCTCCATATGCAACGTGCAGAGGTTCGCACCAGTGGCAACGAAAACTGCACTGCCTGTGTCGCATTTGGCCGCGCTGATGCTTCGCGCAGGCCGGAGAATTACGCAACCCCCGGTTCCAAGGGTTGCATGGACCCTTTTCAGGCAAAGGAAGACCTTAGCGGGGATTGGGATTTGGGGGGGGGGGGGGTTGTGGGTTTGGCAGGAGGTTTGCGGTCAAGGGAACCTCAAAAAACCCAAACTCCATAAATCCTCACTGTGCGATTCTGAGAAACACGCTAAATTGCTACATGGCTGTGGGTCAAAAAATGGTACCCAAAATGAAACCCTGGTAAATGGAAGCATGGACGAAATCCTGCGGTCCCCTGGTTTAATTTTGACCCATACCCACATGGGGCCGTGGCGCAATGGCAGTGTGCATGTGACTTCCCATCGCGGCAGGGTGTAGGCCCTATTCTTCTTATTTCTTTATAACGCGTTCTCGTCCGTGCTTGGCAGGGAAGCCAATTTTCCTCATCATGTTGGCACCCAGCAACAACCGAAGACTGTGTTTCTCAATCCGGATGAACTTGGATCCGCCCGGTGGCTGTTTTGTTTTACCAGGCTCCTTTAGCGCATGAACACTAGCAACACAAAGCCTCCCTTTGCCACTCTGCGGTGCCTTGGCTGCAGCCAAACAGCAGGCTCAGGACGCATCGGCCCAGGCCCTTTGCCTGTTCGAACATCAACTCTGCCGGCGTCTTTGCTTCTAAATAGGTGAGGTTTGGCTCATTGGGGCGACCTCAACCCATGCCTGTTCGTCTGTACCGTGAACTTGTAGAAGAAGACCAGGGTGAGCAATTGCACATATGATATGGTTGTCTCTCGGCAAATCTAGTTGTAGGGCACTTTCTGTGACATGAAGGGAATCCCCTTGAAGGTGGAACAGATTGCCATGGGAGCCATAGGAGCCAACCATGTCTGCGAACCGTGACTCAGCAAGCCGGAGGCCAGCCTCATCAGCATGCCGGAGGCCACTTGGGCCCAAACGCAACGAACCAGACTTTGGCACACCTTGATTTTGGAGAGCGGCTGGTTCGCCGCCATTCGAGTGATTTCGGGGGGGAGGGGGGGGGGGGGAAAAGGGGGAAAAAGAAAGGTTCGCTTGACGTTCGCTTGACGCCTTGACGCCTGGAATTCTAACGAATGGGGGGGTGGGGGGTGGGGCTTTAGTTCGTTCGCACGCCTATTCTCGAGTTGCGTTCGGCCCATCGCGCTGTTTCCTTCCTGGGGCTTCCCCGGCTCGGCTTGCGTTCGCTTCACGCGGTGTTTTTTTTGTTGTTTTTTTTTATAATAATAATAAAACAATAATAATATGTTTTGTTTTTTCTCTGTTTCGGCGTTTTTTTTGATTGCCTCTCCCCTGCTGATTTTATGGACCCTTTGGTTCAGTTTCTTCAAGGCGTATTGAAGATCGCTTCCCCCTTCTCTAGCAGAGTCCGCATGCCTCTTGCTGTGGCTTCGTGCGCTGGCCCATCAGCTTGCATCTCGCTCCTGCAGGTTTGTTTTCCTTTCGGCCGCTCAGTACACACTTTTTCTGCGAGTGCGCTGTGCAGTCTCGGCAGCTCCACCAACTCTCGACGCGCCCATGGCTGCTGCTCCCTCCACTCCGCAGACCTTGAGGCCTCCTCGCGCACAGTCAAGCTGCGGAGCTGCAAGTCTGGAGCCCTATCGGCATCTCGGCAATGATGCTGTAAGTACGTTCGGGAAAAAAGTCCAAAGACAAAGGCATTGTCGACGAATGCAGAAAGCTGCAAAGGCTGAAAAGCGCGCGCCTGTGCAGGTTTTAACATTACTGACAGGGAGACAGTTTGCTTCCAAGCCAAGACGCAACACAAAAAACTTGTCCAAAACACCCACCCCAGGCATCATGAAAAAAGAAGAACACAATCCGCTTGGAATTGCAAGACACGTGACTTTCAGATTTGCAAGAGTTTCGCGGCGGCGAGACAGCCGCCTGCCTTGTTTTTGGAAGGGAACCGCATGGGTGGTTTGACTTAGGGGACGTTCCCAAAGGGTGGGTTTCCCTTCAAAGCAAAAAAGGGTGCCATAGCTTGCAACTAGTTCAGCAACTCAATCACGGCATGAGGCGGCCATTTGAAAGGCAAGATATGACTTGGGCCAGTTCAACTGGGCTTCTGACGCAGGGGCGATGGCAGAGCTCAGACCCCCCGCCTAGGTGATTGCCATGCAGGCTGCATGGCTAGCTTGGTTGTGGCTCAGTCATCAAACCACCGAGTCTCCTGCTTTTGGCGTGCTAGAGCTTCTTTCAACAACAATTCAATGGAAATAAGAGAAACACTTTAAAGAGAACTTGTCCAACTCCGGTGAGTCTGAGAATTTGACAAACCTTGCTGGTGCTCAGCAAGAGGGAATGACCCCTACAAACCATCCTCCATTTGGTTTCGTTTGTTCGAGAACCCCCTTCCGGTTCATTCCATCTCATTCCTTGCAGAGCAGCAGTTTTTTATTTTTTCTCGGGAAACCCTTCCCTGGGGTTAAGTTACCCTTAAATCTCAAAGGGGGTTGATAAAACCAAAACTTATCCTTCAGGAATTTCATCCAGTCAACCACACCAGCAAGTTAGGAATATCTTTTCATTTTTCCCTGGTCTTTAGGGAATCTATAATCTGTGTTCTGTTTTCCGTTTAAGGGAAACTGTTTTTCTCCAGTTGCCAAGGGAGCATTTTGGGCACCAATTTTTGAGTGGCACGGCCATATGGTTGTGTGTCAAAACCAATGGTTCCATTTTGGGGTAGGCATTCTCGAACCTATTTTAGTGGTTGGATTGGGATGTTCATTGGGGGTACCTGCTTAGGACACGACCATTTTTTGAGCCGCCCATTTTTTAAGGGAACTTAAAACAAACATGTTTTCCAGGACCCGAAGGCAGCCACTGGCCCACCTCGCGGCCGCGACATTCCGTGGAGAGGCGGCCGCCCGGCGCCCGATGACCGCGGAGCTCTGGGACCGGCGCTACTCCAAGCCGGGGGCCCGGTTGGAAGCGTTCGCCGGGAGCAGCGAGGGGTTGGCGAGGGGTTGGCGAGGGGTTGGCGAAGGAGTGGGGGGTCGTGGGGTGCCTCGGTTTGCGGAGGGTAGCGCTGTTTTGGTGGGCTTTCAAAGGAGCCAGACAGAGAAAACACCTCTTTGGCTTGGTTTTTCAAAGGAAACAAACAGGAACACCGAAGCCAGTTTGGGGTTGGTAGCGCCCTGTTTGGTTGGTTTGTTCAAAGGAAACAAAGAGGAACACCGAAACCATTTTGGGGTTGGTAGCCCCCGTTTTGGTTGGTGTTCAAAGGAAAGAAACAGGAAAACCGAGGCCATTTTGGGGGTTCCCCCCAAAAAAGAGACCAACTCTTGGCAGGTTTGCTTTCAGCCGGACGCTCGTAGAGTACGTGGAAACCCAGAACCAAGATCCAAGTGTTGGCAATGGAATCAGAAGGCTGTGGAGCTACCTGGTCTTTATACGGGTTCTGTAAGCCCCCATTAAAGCTTCATTATGGCTTAGGAACACAGGATTGCCCCGAGCCTCAAGAAAAAGGCACACCTATGTTGGTATCCTTTTTTGTTTTGACAAGTTTTGCCCAAGATTCAGGTTGCCGCTGATGGTGGTTTGGATTGGTGGTTTGTTTTTTTTGAACCCTGGTTCTTGTCGAGGGTAGATGGGAAACCCCTCCATTTCACCACTAAACCACTGGGCTCCAAACCACCATTTGGGGTGTGCCTGAGTAAAGGGGTACCAACTCCAAAAAGCGGCAACACACCCAGCTGACAACACCCACCTTACAGGGAAGCTGAAAGATTCTACCCTTGAGAGAGCTGTTTTGTTGGAGGTTCTGGCTGCTCCTTTCAGGCAAGGCTACGCCTACGGTACGGCGGGCGGCCCAGACCGGAAAGGTGACCGGATTCGGTGACACCAAACGCACCCTATGTGGGTCTGCGTTCTGTTTTGACTCTACCCCTTTCCTGTGGTTTTGCATGGGCCTTGCGTGCAAACAGTGCAAGGAGCCCAACGATTTCTTGCGGGAGGTGGCAACGCGCAGAACTCAGAAGTGGCTCTTCCAAGTGGGGAGACTTGCGCATTTATATAGGTGTGTTTCTGTGTTTGAAGAGGATGGTCATTCCATGATTCGCACGTGTGTTGTTTAGCATCTCTTGACTCCTGCAGCTGACCTGCGAGCGCGTCAAAACTCGGGATTGTTTTTGACGGTTTCAAGAAGGAATCGACATGAAGCCAACCGCTAAGGAAACCTGCCACACGGCTCCCGTGGCTGCTGACTCCGCCCGAAATTTGTCGCCAACCCTCTTTGGGATCGGGTGAAGCCCCCCAGCCCGCCCGCCCTGAATTTGCGGGAACAGCAATAGCAGTCAGCGAAAGTACAAGAAATGAAGAGTTTATTGGCAAAGCCAACAGTATAACAACTATTATCATTCTAAAATGAACAAATACAAGCTTTGGTTTTGATTCAGTCTTTTTTTTTTTTTTCGTTCTTCATTCGTGCTTGAGGAGCAGGTCAGCTTCGGTTTTGGCACTGCGAGGGCTCCTTGTCCGGACATTTTAAATGTAACAAGGTCCGGCTTGCTGGTGCAATAAAGGGAGAGTTGAGTGTTTATGTATATATATATATATATATATGTATACACATACTTAAATATGACTATGTCGATCTCTTTGAGTTGCATTGAACTTTGAAGTTTATTTTTAATCAGATCGATTTTACGTCGTGATGCATAGATGATATGCATATATATATATATATATATGTTCATTGGGCATGTATCTATATCAGGTCAACATTGCAGTGCTGTCTGCACGTCCCGGCAACCCTTGTTTGTCCAATTGTACCAACAAGGATCAGTTCAGTCTTCCTTGTCATTCTCCTTTGTTCGCTCATTGTTTGGAACCCCGAAATCCCAAGGATTTCTCATATGCACGATTTGAGGAGACAAGCCTTTTGGTCCCCCAGTAGAGCCTTTTGGTGGGGATCGTTCCCCTACTAAAATAGACTACAGAAAAAGAAATGATACCCTTATTTTAACC
This sequence comes from Effrenium voratum, assembly GCA_963377175.1. Lineage (NCBI taxonomy): Eukaryota > Dinophyceae > Suessiales > Symbiodiniaceae > Effrenium > Effrenium voratum. The sequence goes on along the minus strand of CAUJNA010002447.1, from coordinate 706,410 downwards.
GCTCTACTGGAGGACCTAGCAAAACATCTACATTTTGCATTCGTGGCTTTTGGCGAGGAAGGCTAAATCGGCGTACAGTGCAAGAATTTCGCGACGGTGATGTCGACTACCTGGTGAGCTGACTTTCTACGTGCCGCGTGGCAATCTCGTTGAGGGCGCTTGGATTCGCCCTTGGTCCCAGCTACGCGCAACTTTGGCTTTTGGCTGTGGAACCAAACGCGATGTTTCGTCTGTTTCGCGGCGCGCGGCATTGTTCACCGGGCCCCGGATAGCCGGCCTGGCCGGGTCGCGGACAGGGTGTTTCGGGCCCTTTTCGCGAAGATCATTCGACGCGCAGGTCAAAAGCGTCTTCCTTGCAAGTCATTTTCCTCGGTCGCTTCAAGTTGGAACGGCCACATTCCTGGGGATCGCCTGAAAAGAAGGCACACCGCGATCTACATGTCTGTCGTTTGAGAAGCCTATGGTTGCACTTGAAGATATCGCGCCCCAGACGTGGTTGCTGTTTCTTAGTATGGCTTGACCGCGCGGGCAGATCCACACCAGATATCAATCCATGGATCGGCACATCCAACCAACTGCTTCCCTTCTAATGTTGACCCCGGATTCATAAACCCCTGTTTATTAATATGATGGTGTCCCTGGTTTTAGTGGGAATCAGACCACTTTTGGAGGGGAACACCCCCATATTAATAAACAGGGGTTTTATTTGTCCGGGGTCAACATTAGAACTTGCGCAGATCTATCTGATGCTTTCCGCCCAGCACCTAAGGCAGTTGCCAGACACCGGCAGCGCGTTGCTGCTGGGAGAGGGAGAGGCAGGGCGGATGCCTTTGATGAGCCTTCTTTTTTGGGGACCCGGAGCAATCGCCTTTCGACCAATTTAGACAACCAACAAGTTTGCCAAGACTTCGCAGGGTTCATCTCACGGGTTTCTTGTTTCCGGAACCTCACATCAACACATGTTGACCATGGCCCCGCAAAATCCAACCATGTTACTCGTCCCGTGTCCCCGGGGGGCAAGTTGGGCAAGGAGTTTCCATGCGACTCATCAAGGTTCGCCCGATGTGTCGTGGCATCTCCGGGATGAAGATGACGTCCCTTTTCTATCATGCTGAAGACCATATCACAAGGGTGACAGTGCCGAGCTGGAGGCATCTTGGTCTGTGAGAAGCTGTGGGTCGCTAAGCACAACACCTGTCAGTCTTTGTTGGTAGACATACACCTGTTGCTCCCCTTATCACTTCCCAAACTCTGACACTCCACCAACCTGACACGAAGGATTCTAGATGCGGCTCCTTGCTACCAGCGGCTCGACCGGTTTTGCCCTTTCGCGCTTGGCGCAGGGCCGCAACGCCGTCTTCCTTGCGGGTCGCGGCCGGGGCCCGCGCGCGCTGCGTGCGAATGTGCCAATTTTTCTCCCGACGGAGGGACCACGATTTGGATGGTCTCGGCCAGAAATGGAAAACCCATGTTCGACACCCACCTTGCCACCCCAACCAAGACTGCTTGGAGGGATAGCTGTCCAGTTCAACAACCTGTATCCCTCAGTGCTTTCGCCTGCCTCAAATGGGCCCAGCGGCACACCGATGCGGCAGGGCTCGACTGCACCGCGCTGGACATCTCCAAAGCAGGGCTGTCCAAGGCGCAAATGCGGGCGGGCGTGGCTGGCTGGCTAACAGGCCCATGTTGCAAAAGCAAGAAAGATGCTGCACTTCTTTTGGGCTGTTCTGGGCTCTTTCACAGAATGAGTCCATCTTGTTTTACAATTTGCAACGATTCCAGCCACCAGATCGATAGGATGAATTCGGTCATGATTGAGGTAATCCTGGGCCTATCCTACGCTTGTTCACGTCGTGTTGGTGTCACAGGGGAGAAATTATGCGCAGAACGGAATAGGGTTTTTTGTTGTCTGCGCTGGGTGTAGACGCCTGACACTCTTTGAGTTGACTAGGATATGTGTGGCATTGAACCCCCAAGGCATGGCCGTTCTTTGTTCCTATTTGATGCTATTCGGCGCTTTGCCCCTAGAATTTTGTCTCAAATGAGACTACGGGTGCGTCTTTGTTCAGGGCTCTTTTCTTTTGTGTTCTGTAAGGGGCGTCAAATGGACCGCCATCATTTTGGGGGGTCCCCGAACTCAAAGGACACTGCCAAATATGGACCCCCCCCCACTCCACCCCTCCCAGCTGATTGTATACGAGGGTCGAGCACGGGCGCGCATGCGCCGCATGCGCCCGATGCGCCCGCGCGGCGCGCATGCGCCCGCGCATGCGTCTAGGCGCGGCGGCTGGCGCAAGAGCGGGGAGTGAAGGTCAAGACGGCGGGGGCCCAAGGAGGGCAAGGCATGTCTCACTCTCTGGGTTGCTGAACTTTCGTCCCTTTTGGGGGTTGGAACAGTTCTTTGTGGTAAATCAAGACAGTTTGGGTTAAATCTTTTTTGGGCCAGGGAAGCTTGAACTGTTTCATGGCAAAACGGACTGAGCAGTTCCAGCCTTGGGGCAGCCGCCCCGACGCGTTTGTTTTGACGAACAGACTTTCAAGATCCAACTTGACTGCGCACTTGACACTCGGGCCCTAGGCTTCTCTGAGAGAGAGTATCCGCCTCGCCTGACCCGAGCGGAAGACGAGCTCTCCAAGATTTGTTGTTCCGGATGCGGCCTTGCTGTTCGCACACTTTCTTCTTCTTCTTCTTCGTGTTGCTCCATCTCCTCCTCCGCACGTAGATTTGGAGGAAGCGCATCTTAGGTCTCGATGATGCCCATGTAACATGTCGTTCTTTCTGCTGGCGTCATCGCGCGTAATTGCGTCCGCACAACTCGTCTTCCCCGCTCTCTCTGCCTCCCTTGTGTGCGCGCCCGTTGAGCGAAACAAGTTGCTTTGCCGCCAGGCATCGAGCGAACGTGTTTTTTTGTGTGTTTCTCGTGACGAAAATCAACATAGTCACCGGCTTTGCGCTCACTTGAAGAACAAAGATCCTTGGCTGTTGCGCCTGCTGCTCCGCCAGAGCGCGGCTGAAGGTTGGTCAAGTCCTGACGCAAGCCGCTCCGGCTCGTGTAACTGTAGACAAGCTTCTGACGAAATTATAGCCAGTCAAACAAAGTGCACTCTCAATGTTCCTGTTCACGCAAAGGTTCTTGAGCATGTGAGTTTTCCCAGCAGGTCGAAGTCCCACGCGTGATATGCCCACGACCCGCCGTGTTTGGAGCACCTCCGAACCTGCCAAAGGAAGGCATGTGAACACCCAGGGAGTTGTTGCTATGCGGGCTTCAAATGAAGGCCATCACAAACTTGATGTGGCCCCGCGCGAACATGATCTGGGGATGTTTTCTTTCCGCCCCTAACATACTCTTCAATCCAAACAGGGTGGAATTCGCAGGTTCACAACCAAGACAAAGTGAAGCATGTCATGAGTTCTCGTCGAACATACGGCAGGCATCTCTTGGTCCAAAAGAATCACGTAGGTATCCCAGACCGGGTGAGTTTGTCCATGGGGAATCAGCAAGGGGGTCTAACCACGATAAAAAAATCAAAAAACAACAACAGCAAAAAGCAACAACAACAACAACAACAACAACGACAAGACTCATGGGGAATCTTCATTGGGACGATCCAAAGGGCCGAGTACCCGGCCCACAGCTCCCGCATCTGTGGCTTAGGTGGCAGCGGACCTGGGCGACTTCCACTTCGGCAAAGGCGAAAGCCCGGTGCCTGGCGGAGTGTTTCTGCCGTGCGCGCGCGCGGCTGTGTGTGTGTGTGTGTGGGTCTGGTGTTATGTATATTATGTATATATATATATATATACGTGCAAGATGTGAATATGTACATACATCTATATACGTATGCATCATGTATTGTGTATACATATATCATATGCATGTACCTGAGTTGGTGCCAATTTGCATGGCCGCCATGAAGCCAAGCATTTTTTTCTGGCCACAGTGCTCCCTGCACGCGCACTGCTCCCTGGAGGTTGGGATGTCATTGTGTCCATCTTCTGCCACCTGCCTGGAGAGCTCCGGAGACAGGCGAGGGTGGAGGGTCGAAAGAAGGATGTGGCGAGGGTTGGGATGAATTCGCAGGGCTGTGGCTCAAAAAACCGGAATTCCAAAATGGAACCCCGGGAAGTGGAAACATGGACCAACACCTGCGATTTGCCCCTCCTGTTTAATTTTGAGCCACACCCACAGGGTATCCAACAAGAAAAACTCCAAGGAGAGGCATACGATCAGAATCGAGACATCAATTGACAAACACATCTACTATGTGGGGGGGGCCGTCTATGATAAGGAGACAGAAGTGCAAGGGTTTCTTTGATGCAACAGGTGATTAAAAAAAGATCTGAATGCCAACGTGGAGTTTTGGATACCGGAGTTTCATGCGGATGGTCAGCACTTTGGACTGTAGCGCTTTCAAAGGGACGCGATTCCGATTTGTCGGGAATCGAGACCACCCTCCATAGGCTCACCCTCATGATCTTTGCGCCTCAATGCCCCAAACTTCATTGATTCGCAGCACATGTGTCAGGCGACAACTGATTCTGTGGTTGGAGCAACGGCAAGGAATGCTGGTCGAGGGAATGGGGAGCACAGCATGTCCAATTCTTGGATCCGGAGACATCTTGCTGCTCCTCAGGAAGGGCAAGGTTTTGCCATGGCTGACCTTGATCCGCATGCGGTTTTGCCATACGTGTCCTGAAACTTGGTCCAATGTTCGAGGGATGCGGGGGACTCACGACAAAAAAAAGGCACAAGGGCCCGCGGACTCCCGCAATGAGATTTTTTCTCTCGGGAGCACTGAGCAACTCTGACTGTGCGTCACATACTTTGCATGGGGACACTTCCCCAGCTTTGCCTGGGCCCTTGCTGGGGGTCGCTTCAGACTGCCCTGATGCCAAACAAAAACACGGCGTCATGGCCGGGTGCTGGCGCATCCCTGGAGGGTAGCCGAAAGTTTGACCTCTTTCCAAGAGCTTTGCGAGTACTCCCTTGCCTTGTGCCTGAGCCAAAAGGCGCTGGCAAATCACCACATGAGCCACGTGCTCAAAACCCGGGTAGATGAAGGTTAGTAAGGGACGATCCCAGCCATAAAGAGCCGCGGATATCCACCTTCATAATTCTTGAAGCATGGTTCTGGGTAGACCATTTCAATACCGGGCTTTGAGTATGACTCAGATGTAGCTTCCAAACATTCCCATCCCCCCTCGGCTTATGCCCAGTCGCAATGGTGCATGAAAAGAGTTGAGCTTTCTCTGTGCAAGCATAGACATGCATTGCGGCTTAGATGTGTTCGATCATGTATATCTTAACACGTTCCAAATGAAGATGTGGTTGTAGAACCTAATGGGAAGCATCCTCCGAAGCGGTTGGCTGATTTGCCGTCCATTCTGTCGGATCCGCGATTGCATCATTTTGTATCATACTGTTGAATGAGATCCCAGCAAAATTCCACCGCCCAAAGACGCTATGGGTGTATGATGTTCATCTTCTTGAAAGATACTCACCAAACGTTGCGAAGCCAATTCCAATTCATGTCTGAGGACACCCTCCTACGGTTTTCATGGAAGCGACGGGGGAACCAAGCTCATGTGAAGCACGCTCCATATGACGGTTTCTCAACATAGGGTCCACCATTTTGAGAAACACCCATATGGCTGTGAGTCTTAATAGGGCACCACCTCAAGAGTGGTGGACATGAATCCGAAATGTCCTGAATTGAACTCCACAGCCATTTGCCTTTGTAGCAAAGTAGACCCTCAAAGTTGGCGGCGTTCCTTCTGTTCCCAGGGGAAAAACTAGCCCAAGAAGGGTACCTTCCCACCAACTAACATGGAAGTGCAAAAAGGCTTTTTCCAAGAGGAAAGTAGTCTTTATAAAGGGGTGTGTGGGAGGGTATCAAACAAAGAGACACCCACATGTTGTCGCGCGAGGTTCACGCGGCAGCTGCTGGAGCTCTACGGCCGGGAGGCCCCGTGGACTTCCGAAACGGACTGGCGGGGGATTTCTAGCGGAGCATGCTTATGAAGACCGCCGCTTGGATTTGCCATGAAAACCACTTGGGATAAGAGTTTTAATACTTGTATTTTGCCAGCTCATGTGGTTTCTTTTGTTGCAACACCTCAAGAGTATTCCCAGTTTGGAATGAAATTCAATTGGGACCCAGGTTTTGGCAGACATCGTTTGCATGGGGGATTTATGCCTAGAAGCATTCGGGAAGGTGTTCCCAGTGTTCCGCATTGAACTCTATGTGGGTACTTGTCCGGACCGAAGCGCCTCCCCTCTTGAGATCACAGCAATATCCAACGGGAAGCTGAAGCTAATTTCAGGACATGGCCACTGATTTTGCCGGATCCGACATGTTGCATGGCTGAAGTCAGTCTCTAGGGGATCCGCCCTGAGTTTGTTTCGGGGCTCTTTCGGGGGCGGGTGGGCCGTCCCGCGCCTGTCGAGGTCTGATCGTGTTGGAGGCTTTCACCCCCGAGCAGCCCGGCGCCCAAAACTTGCGATCGGTGCAGATAAGTGGGGAATGTGGTTGAATGACCCTAGGCTTTGGTCCCCGCAAAGGAAACATGAAGCCACCAATGGGTTTTTTCTTGCTCATTCCAATTCTCATTCCCCACGTATCGCAGCAGCAAGAAAAGGATTGGAGTAAAAGCCACACCGGGGATCCCTTGCGATGGGGTTTGAAGAGGTCTGCTTCCTCTTGGAAGCCTTTGAAGGTATTGGAGATCGGGCCACATTCATTTCTCATCAAGCAAGAGATGGCTGCGCCGGTGCAAGTTGCTCAGTTGATGACCCAAAGTCCTAGTTTGAATGAGGGCCATGCCCAAGCCTTGCAAGCCCTTGCAAGCTCCTGATATATACTTGTAGGGTAATTTCATCTGTTTTGTTTTGCTCTCTCTCTCTCTCTCTGTCTCTCCCTCTCGCTCTGTCTATCTCTTTCTCTCACTCCCTCTCTCTCTCTCTCTCTCTCTCTTTGTCTCTCTCTCTCTCTCTGTGTCTCTCTTTCTCTCACTCTCTCTCTCTGTCTCTCTCTCTCTCTATATGTATATGGTTATATAGATATATGTTCATGCCGAGGTTTCGATTATATGTGGCCCAGGCCTCGCTACAACACCGGCGGGCCTCCAGATGAAGACCGCCTCGCAGGGTGCCCAGTTTCGCACATGAGCGACCGCAGCAAAGGGATCAATCCCCTCACTAGGTGGACCACCCCTGACTACCTACGGTCATGCGCAAATTTGACACGACGCTTCTTCTGGAGCGGGACTCGTCCTCGGCTGTCGCGCAGGTGACCCTTGAGATGCTTCGAGAGGATTTCAGCGGTCTGGAGGCGTGCGTGTCGATCTGAGGCTGTTCATATCCCTCATGGCAAGCTTAAGCTTGAAGCTCGACTCCCTTGGTTCCAGAACCAGAGGAAAGCTTCAGCTTTTGGACGGGACTTGGTGGGTTCCTAAACAGTGTCAAACCGCGCATGTCCTGAGACTTGGAGTCGCGCATCTCCGAGTCAACGGAGCAGCCCCCTGGTGTTCTTGTCTGTATTTTCGGTTCGGTTCTAGCCCTAGCGCTTTTGAGACGATCCGAGTCATTAGGTACCCAGGCTTGTTTTACAAACAGAGACCATAGCCAGAAGGGTTTAGATGCTAACAGATGGCATCGAGTAGACTGAGTACTATGTACTGGAGGCAGATTGGCTTTGTACTGCCGTCAGCATGAAAGCTGCCTCAATTCCCACGTCGTTCGAATGGCGAATCGGGCGCTCCATAAGTCTAGCAAGCAGTTTGGATGTGCGTTTTGTGGACTTCCCCCGTTTTTTCCCCCTGTCAGTATCCAAGCTGTTACCCTCCCAAGTAACATGGGTCTGTGCAAAAAGGCCAACTCACCAAGAGGAAAGTAGCCTTTCTACAGGGGCCTTTTTGCACTCCACCATGTTAGCTGGTGGGGCATCTCGAAGCGCCCTTTGGTGCCCAGCCTTTCCTCGCTGGCGAGGTGGTGGGCAGAGCGCTGGAGCGAGAGGTGCTGGAGGGGAGCTATCACACAGGCGGGGCTGGAAGGAGGCCAGAGAAAGCGTCAGGCTCGTCGAGCGGACAAGTGAGTCACAATGCGGGTTTGGGGATGGGTGGGGAAGGGGGGTGGGGATGGGTGTGGGAAGGAGTCAACGACTTTTCAGGTGGGTCGTAATCAAAACCCGGTAGTAAAGTGGTCGACCCAGAGCCATGCTTCAAGAATTAAGAAGGCGGAGAAGGTGAGCCACGTGCTCAAAACCCGGGTAGATGAAGCTTAGTAAGGGACAATACCATGAATAGCTGCGGATGTCCGCCTTCTTAATTCTTTACATGGTTTTGGGTTCACCATTTTTATAGCGGGTTTTGATTCTGATTGAAGATGCTTTGAGCTTCACTTCGTTCCAGCCACGCATCTCCTGCTCAACTTGAGCTGGCGGAAATTACGAAGCCGGTGAGTCCAATTGTGATCGAAATGATGGAAGCTTGCTGAAGCCTGGCGTGAAGGGCAGCCGTGTTCCAAGCTTGGCAGATTTTCATGGATCCAGCCAGATTTGCGGGGCTCCGTGCAACACAAGCAATGCCAAAGGAAACACGTGAGGGAACGTGCGGGCTGGCATATGCCAGCTTTTTGCCACCTTTTGCTTTGGTGCCTTGAGATTGGACAATCCCAACTCCCCGATTCTAATCCACCTTTTGCTTTGGTGCCTTGAGATTGGACAATCCCAACTCCCCGATTCTAATCGGAGCCGAAGAGAGTCTCAGCGTTCCGGCATTCCTGTAGACTCGCTTGCCCAAAGCGAATCGGTGACCTTTGGCATTTCCCATTTTTGATCCGAGTTGTTAAAGTCCCGAAAGGTTATCACGTTTTGTTCCCGGATCCTTTGGGCAAGTGGATCTGTCTTTTGAGAGGCTCGGTACTCTTTTTGGTTGGTTTTAACGGGAGACCAAACGGAACTTCGTTGCGCCTTCTTTTTTTCTCTTCTTTTTTTTGGGGGGTCCGCAAAACCAAGACATATTCATATGGACCCCCCCAGCTGATTCTTTTGTTTGCCGAATTTATCTTTGAAACAGGCCCTTTCAAGGGTATCAACAAAAAAGGAAAGACATCCCCAAGTGGGTTTCGACCTTTAGTCTTCCTCGTTTGGTCCCAGTACACTTGCGGTCAACTGGTGATCACCTCTAGGTCCAGTAGTGCCCTTTCTCACCCCGTTTTTGGTTGGGAGGGTTCCGAACCCTATTAAAATTATTCTTTGATGTTTGTCCCAGCTTGACGATTTTTTTCCATGCAAGCGCCTGTGTCAAAGAGCCACTGAACATGTGGTGGATGTCGCTGCTCGTCTGAGTCGAAGACCAGACAGCCTCAGACCGAGGCCTGAGCTCCGTGGTGCAGCTTTTGGCGCGGAAGTTGCAGGCGGGCCAGCCGCCACTTTTTGCCGCAATGTGGGAGATCCGGATCGGAGCTGAAAAGAACTACTGCAGTGCCTTTGTGATGTGTTTGTTTGCTTGTTTGTTTGGTTGGTTGGTTGTTTGTTTGGTTGGTTGTTTGTTTGTTTGGTTGGTTGTTTGTTTGTTTGTTTGTTTGTTTGTTTGGTTGGTTGGTTGTTTGTTTGTTTGTTTGGTTGTTTGGTTGCTTGGTTGGTTGTTTGTTTGGTTGCTTGGTTGGTTGGTTGTTTGGTTGTTTGTTTGGTTGGTTGGTTGCTTGTTTGGTTGCTTGGTTGGTTGTTTATTTGGTTGCTTGCTTGGTTGGTTGTTTGGTTGGTTGGTTGGTTGGTTGTTGGTGTGGTTGCTTGGTTGGTTGGTTGGTTGGTTGGTTGTTTGTTAGGTTGGTTGGTTGTTTGTTTGGTTGCTCGGTTGGTTGGTTGTTTGGTTGGTTGGTTGGTTGGTTGGTTGTTTGTTTGGTTGCTTGGATGGTTGGTTGTTTGGTTGGTTGGTTGGTTGGTTGTTTGTTTGGTTGCTTGGTTGGTTGGCTGTTTGGTTGGTTGGTTGTTTGTTTGTTGGATTTGTTTGCTTGTTTGTTTGTATCTTTCTTTGTTTGTTTGTTTGGTTGGTTGGTTGGTTGGTTGGTTGGTTGTTTGGTTGCTTGGTTGGTTGTTTGTTTGTTTGTTTGTTTGTTTGTTTGTTTGGTTGGTTGGTTGTTTGGTTGTTTGTTTCGTTGTTTTTTTGGTTGTTTGTTTGTTTGGTTGGTTGGTTGGTTGTTTGGTTGCTTGGTTGGTTGTTTGTTTGGTTGCTTGGTTGCTTGTTTGTTTGTTTGTTTGGTTGGTTGGTTGGTTGTTTGGTTGGTTTGTTTGTTTGTTTGGTTGGTTGGTTGTTTGTTTGGTTGCTTGGTTGGTTGTTTGTTTGTTTGTTTGGTTGTTTGTTTGGTTGGTTGGTTGGTTGTTTGTTTGGTTGCTTGGTTGGTTGGTTGTTTGGTTGGTTGTTTGGTTGGCTGGATGTTTGTTTGGTTGCTTGGTTGGTTGTTTGTTTGTTTGTTTGGTTGGTTGGTTGTTTGGTTGCTTGGTTAGTTGTTTGTTTGTTTGGTTGGTTGGTTGGTTGGTTGTTTGGTTGCTTGGTTGTTTGTTTGTTTGTTTGTTTGTTTGTTTGGTTGGTTGGTTGGTTGGTTGTTTGGTTGCTTGGTTGGTTGTTTGTTTGTTTGGTTGGTTGGTTGTTTGTTTGGTTGCTTGGTTGGTTGTTTGTTTGTTTGGTTGGTTGGTTGGTTGTTTGTTTGGTTGCTTGGTTGCTTGTTTGGTTGGTTGGTTGGTTGTTTGTTTGGTTGCTTGGTTGGTTGTTTGGTTGGTTGGTTGGTTGTTTGGTTGGTTAGTTGGTTGGTTGTTAGTTTGTTTGTTTGGTTGGTTGGTTGTTTGTTTGGTTGTTTGGTTGTTTGTTTGGTTGTTTGTTAGGTTGGTTGGTTGGTTGGTTGGTTGCTTGGTTGGTTGGTTGTTTGGTTGTTTGTTTGGTTGGTTGGTTGCTTGTTTGGTTGCTTGGTTGGTTGTTTATTTGGTTGCTTGCTTGGTTGGTTGTTTGGTTGGTTGGTTGGTTGGTTGTTGGTGTGGTTGCTTGGTTGGTTGGTTGGTGGTTTGTTTGGTTGCTTGGTTGTTTGTTTTGTTGCTTGGTTGGTTGGTTGGTTGTTTAGTTGGTTGGTTGGTTGGTTGGTTGGTTGGTTGTTTGTTTGGTTGCTTGGTTGGTTGGTTGTTTGGTTGGTTGGTTGGTTGGTTGTTTGTTTGGTTGCTTGGTTGGTTGGCTGTTTGGTTGGTTGGTTGGTTGTTTGTTTGTTGGATTTGTTTGCTTGTTTGTTTGTATCTTTCTTTGTTTCTTTTTTTCCCCATTTTTTTCCTTCAGAGGAGGTGGCAAGCATGTTCGCCGTGCTGGAGTGGAGATCCTGAGCCGGCCCTTTAGATTTGTCAAGCTTTTTTTTCAGAGCTCCTTAGCTCCTTAAGTGTGTTGGTCGGGGTCGGTGCAGTTTGTTGGGGGCTGCTTGAACAAGCCGATGCTGATGATTAGTCGGCATGCCGGAACAAGAAGGCAAGCGAAGCACCCCACGCACCAAGGGGCCTACAAAATCACGTTGTCTACAAAGCCGAGACACACGAACTTCGACTGGAAAGTACGGTGCTGTACATCATTGCTTGTGTGTGGTAAGATGACCAATCTGCGCTCGTTTTCAGTTTGTGGCAAACATGGAGGTTTCTTACACTTGCTCAGTAGAACCGCCACTGCCAACCTGAGACCAAAGGAAATGAGGACTTCCCTCGTGGATGGATAAGTCGGTGTCTCTGAAGAAGAAGTCCTGGCTTGCTCAGAGTAGCACAATCATCGGCGGCCGGTTATGCCTTTTTCAGTGGCAGCTGTCCGAAACGATCCAAACCACCACAGACAAGTCTGAAAAAGGGGCATCCCAATTGTGTGAGAGAGATGTAAACATGAAGGGGGACATCCCTTGTTTCATTTCTTTTCTAGCATCTATCTTTTAGGAGGAAGCAGGCTGGAAAAAAACCTGGTACTTTGGCGATTTTTGGACTCCAACCAGTAGGCCGTCTTGGGTCCATTAAAACGGCTCCTCCTCGGGCCAGGAGCCGTCGGTGCGCTATCGCCGGCGTGCCGCTCCAAGAAAACTTCCCTTGGTCGCTCTTTGCTTTTTGACCGTGCGGATGGACAACATCCGGCACCAGTTGGATTTGTTATCCCAATGTTCATGGGGCCGTGGATTTTTTCCTTTATCCCAGTATTCATGGGGCCATTTCATCTTGAAGTCGAGCGGTTCGATATTTTCAGTCTCAACACCAACAACGTCAGTGTCATTGGAACTTCGTTGCCCTCAGTCTTTGTTGTTCTATGTATTCATGGTGCGAGGCACAAGGTGGAAGCCCCGCCCGCTGGATGCACAAGGCGTTTGCTTTCCTAGTGAAAAGAGCGCTGGCCCTCACAAAGCTGCATGAGTGCAAGGACTTGGATCCAGGGCTTTCCCCTTGGCATCTCTTTGGATACTGAGGAGTCGACCAGGCCTTCGCGCAAGCTCAGGAGACCTTCAGTTTGTTTGCTAGTTCCTGAGATGCAAAAATCACGTGCTTGAGTAACTTTCGGGGGCAAACCGCCGCTGATGCATTTGCTTCAGGTTGCAAGGAGATGTGAATGGGGTTGACATTCACTCACACGTGGGAGGGGAGGGGCTTGTTGTTTTCCTCCAGGTTTTGAAGACCAAAGTGAACCTCAAGCCCCTCTCAACAGCATCCTGCATATCAGCCCTTTGAGCTAAATGACCCCAAATAAACCCAAGACCCGCTCTCATGAAGACCTCAGCAAGCCCAACACTCACCCGACGCCGGCCCCGAGCAACTCTGAACTGCCACCTCTTTAGAGGCACAGGCCTTGTGCTCAGCCGCGGCTAGTAGAATAGACAGCCCTGGCGTGTTAAGCAAAAAATCCTCAACCAGGCTCAATCAGGAATACTCCCATTGCATGTTACAATGGTCTGTGTAGATTCAGTGTAGATACTTCCAATGTTGCAGATGCCTGTGGAACTTAGTGACATGAACAAGCGGCAGTGCAAGCAAGGCCCTGCACTTGTTGGCAAGACGCTTTGGAATTTGATCGGATGATGCCGAATCTCCATCTTTGGCAGGATGTCAACCAGAGAGTGACGGAGCTGCAGGCCCATGTTGCCGGCGAGTAGTTCGGTTTTGCTGTAATGTTGAACTCATATTAGTCAACCCCAGCTTATTAGTAGGGGGTGTCCCTGGGTTTAGTGGGGAATCATCACGGAGGGGAACACCCCCCTATTCATAAGCTGAGGTTGATTAATATGGGGTCAACATTATGCTTGCTTCGATTCGGGATAGCTTGGAATGGCTTGATTCCTGTATTTGAGACAAATTTCTAGGTTGCCAAGTCTGCTGCACGCACTGGTAGACTTGGATGAAATCTGGAAGCGTGGTAAATCATGTTAGGCTGGTAGTTGCACTGGAGGTATTGATAAGTACATAGCTACATACATGTTGAGCACCTGCGGTCCGGCTCTTGTGCAGGAGACGTTCATTCGTAGTGAGGCATCGCATGGATGCCACATGGGAAGTCAACTTGTGCATCACATTTTCAAGGATTCCCAGTGAGTCATTTGGCTCGGGTCCCACGGAGCCGGCCGCAGGACCCCTTCCTTTCGGTGGCTGGTCATGCGCTTCACCTGACAGTCAAGGCGGGGGGCTGATGTCTGGGGCACAGCCCATCCAGTGTTTGGTTTGTTTTTTGGGAAGCTTCAGATTTTTCGGCGTACTGGTGTGCATGTGGTATTCGAGCTGGTTTTTGTACTTGTGATGCTACTCAAAGTCTGTGAGGGGTGCTATCGAGGCGCGTCGGCTGAGGCAAGTGAAGAAGTGGGCCAGTGCCGGTACTGCTGGCTGCCAGAGGAGATGGGTGGGCTATATCCGAGCAAACCCAAGAACCCCCGAGACTGGCATGTCTTGTGTTTGCTTTGCATTCTTTTTGGGGGGCATGCCGCAATCACAATCATGGGTTCACAGGAGGATATGATGGGACGTGCATCCTTAAGGTTCGACCCAAGACGCGGGGCACTCTGACGCCCTTCGACCCCAGCCTCACCAGGCAGCTTTGGGCTCCGTGAAGTCTTTTTTGACAAGCCCTATCGATGGGTAAAACATCGCGTGGGGGGGGGAGGTCTTCGTTGAGGTGTTGATCCAACATGGATTGAGGCTGATGAACTGCCGGGACGGGGGATGTGACGACACATTGCAGCATTGCAGGCGCTTGGAATCGATGCACTAGCTCCATTTATAGGCGCACCCAAATTGAGGCAGAAGTCGTGCTGAGTTTTTGTCGGGCCCTTTGCAGGAGGACTGCATTTGTCGTGAGACGTGCGATCAGGCCAGCACTGCCCAGCACCGATGCCGGGGACTGCAACCTGATCCAAATTTCTCCTAAGGCAGCTGAAAAATCCTGCTGCATACAGCTGTAACACAATTGCCCGCGGATTCCTGTTGGATACAGCCCAAACACCACGATTGCCCGCGGATCTGTGCAGCGCTGTCACTGGATGGCTTGCTACCGCGCGGCGTACGGAGTGCAAGTTAGATGCCGCAGGTCATGAGTGATGTGCAATGGGAGCTGGACTCAGTCTGCCCCGTCTGCCCAGATTCATGTGTTTTCTCCCCAGTGAATCCAGTTGCACTAAATAGACACAAGCATTCCTACTAAGGCAGGCAGGAAAGGCAATATTTGATGAATAATTATTATCATGGCGTTCATGGACCCGGGCACGTGAAGAAGTTGGTTCTCCAAACCAACTTTACAAGGAGCTCACCAGTTTCACGCTTCGCCGTTTTTGTTTGTTTGTTTGTTTGTTTAAAGAGAATGACGTCAAGCTGTCCCCAAACGGACGGTGTTTGACCTCGCCATGTTGCGGATGACCCGTGGCCACCGTGTGCCTTGAAAAAACGCGCAGCCAACGGAGCGGACGGGGACGGACTGAGGTCTTGCTGTGCCACCCGCTGGAGTTCCTGCGGTCCAGCAGCAGTGGGAAGCTGGTGGTGCGCTTCACAGAGGGTTGCTGAATCTTTTGGGATGGGGTGTGGTCTTTTTGTGTTTGTTTTTGTTTTTGTTTGATTGTGTGGGGGGGGGGGCGTGTTTTGTTGCTGTTTTTTACAGGAGGGTGCCTTGGCGGGTTTCTGTTCAGTTGTTTGGGTTGGTTCTGAGACCTGACTCCGATGAGCGAGTGCACTGTTGCCCCCTGCCCCTTTTGTTGCTCAGATGCTGTGTTTTGCACAGAGCTTTCCGCGCTGCTGTCGGGGCATCCTGTCGGGGCATCCTGTCGGGGATCTGTTTTGCGCAGCAATGCAGCAAGAAGGGGTACATATCATCCTGGTCTCTACGTGGTAAAGCCAGATGGTGTTTAGGCGTTGGTTCTTGAAGGAAAAAACATGCGCAACAGCTGACAAAGACATAGATTGGTCACCTGGCCGCAGAAGCCACTGCGAAACAGCCAAAGTGCCGAGTTTTACTTTCTGAGGCCAGGCGAAAACGTAGACCGAGTTGTTCGGTTCCCCCGTTGGGTTTTCCTGCTTCTCACAGGGTCACTGGGCACGGACTCGAGGCCAGTGTGCTGGGCGGCGACTTTCTGGTCTTCGGTGCGGGGGGCCCGGTTGAAGCTCCGGACATTTGGCTGTGTATCCAAGCGCCCGGGCTCCCTTTTGCCGGTCTTGGCAGCTAAGCCAAACCAAGCGCGCGTTGTGTGGACATTTTCGAAGAGGCAGACTCGAGAGTATGTGGGCATCAAGCAGGTTGGTCAGCCTTATCAACCAAGTTGTCAGCAGGATGCAACGGGACGTCAAGGTCTGGAGGCGCCTTCAGAAATGACACCTGAAATCAAACGTGTCCACCCTGAGCCACAATCAAAAGCTGGGTAGATGGAGGTTAGTGAGGGAGACTCCCAGCCACGAAAAGCTGCGGATATCCGCCTTCTTAATTCTTGAAGCATGGTTCTGGGGATCGACCACTGTGATCCCGGGTTTTGATTACGACCCTGAAAAGTCGTTGACTCCTTCCCACACCCATCCCCACCCCCTTCCCCCATCCCCAAACCCGCATCCCCACCTCCCCTGTTGACTGGATGTGTACATATACATATACATGTACATATATATATATATGTACATATATATATATATACATATATAGATGTATACATATCTACCCAGATCCCTCGCTCCAGCCTGGGCGCGTCCGCGGTCCGGCGAGGTCCAGGCCCACGAAGAGCGGCTGGAGGAGGTTCTGGCCGGGGAGGTGCTGCTTCTGCTGCCGGGAGATGGCAGCAGGCGGGGGGATGGAGGGGAGGGATGGGATGGGATGGGGGGAGGGAGGGGGATGGAGGGTTTGGGGTGGGCAGAGGTGGTTTGGGGGAGTTTCTTTTTTCTTTTTTTTCCTCGTTTTATTCTTCTTATCAATATTATTATTATTATTATTATTATTATTATTATTATTATTATTATTATTATTATTATTATCTTTTCGGGGGGGGGGGGGTTTTTGTTTTTTTTTTGGGGGGGGAGGGTGGTTTGGGTTTTGTGTTGTTGGAGGGGGGAGGTGGTTTGGGTGATGGCTGAGTGAGGGACGGGTGAGGGGAGTTCTGGATGCAGTCCTTGCTTGGCACCAGGGGCTGGAAAGTTTCCGTCAAGGACGGACAAATCCGTTGGTTTATCAATCATGGTTTATCCAGAACTGTCCATTAGTGTTCATCATGCCAATCTTGGTTGCTTGCCTTGGAAGTGAAGCGTGAATCTTGCAAATCTATTGGCGGGAGCGGACTACATTCTAATCTGGGTGTGCCTTGTTTTTAGGGGACAACGCAAAAGGTGGATTTCCTTTTGGCCAACGCATGTAAGGCCATCAACACCCTTTTGCTGCGGAAGGAACTGTTTCCCTTCGGGCAGCCGACATGGGTCTGTCTTCTTTTGGGGTACCCCTTCGTTTGGTTTCAAAGGGAAGCTCAAATAAAGGAAACGGAGCCATTTGGGGGGGTGCCCTAAAAAGCTAAAAAAGGCACACCCCGCAGGTTGAACCGGTTGAATCTTGTTTGTCTGGGCAACGGTCTGGTGGTTGGAGTGGACGCCATGTGGACGTTGCGACTGAGGACTCTGGCGGAGTGGTCGGATGCCCGTGCCTCAGCATTCGGACGTCGATGGTCCAAGGGCGACTTTCGGCCGCGTGAAGAAGGGCAACGAGGGGGAGGCGTAGGTGCCCTTTTTTGGCTGGTTTGCTTAAAAAATAGAGGGCGATTCCTGGTTTAGATGGGGTTTATGCCCCATTTACAAGGGCCATCTATTTTTCCAAAAAGGCCACCTATGGTGGGCGGGGGAAAGAATGTTGTAGTTGGGCCATTGATTGGGATAACACACATGCATGTGAAGGCTCTTTGTGCGATGCTCGAAGTTGGGCCAAGCTAGTGGTTGCATGCACCTAGATTTCGAGGATGTACAGATTGGCTTCAATATCATCGGTGGCATGGCTGTCCCAGCTTGAGGCGGTGTGTTTCCTGGCATGCCTGGCACGGCAGGATGCAGCTCCTGACACTGAGCTCACTCTGCCCTTCCGGCTCGGTTGAACGGTTGCATGTTCCGCTGATCGTTGTTTGAGTCTTTTGGCAGAACCGATGTGGCCGCCGCATGCACGATGACGTTGTGCTTGATTCAGCGGGAGTTGACAAGGCCACTCTTCCCGCTCACTCCAATGCAAATTTTCAGGAAAGACTGAGACGGTCAAGCGCCTGCCAGTCAGACCCGCCTGAGGTTTGTGTGGCAAGTGCGAGTTCCTTGCCCGGACGGAGTCGGCTTCTTGATCAGTATCTTCCTGAGTTCTTGGACTTTTTGTGGAATCACTTTGCGGGTTTGACATCTTAGTGGCCAAAACTCCGTCGGCTCTTTTCGGCATCTCCACTCAGGTGAGGTATGGTGTGTTTTCGACCTTTGTGACCGGTGTGGCCAGGCTGGTCTTGGATGGATCCTGGGAGCAAGTGACCTTCTCTGTGGGTCGCTCGTCTTTTTTGAGGCCCTGTTTAATGGATGAAGGGGAAACCGAAGAAGAAAACCTCCAGTTGAGGTTCCCCTATTTTGAGCCATTGCCATGTCAGAAAGTCAGATTCAAAAGACTTGTCTTTGAGACACAATGCCGCCGTGCTCGCTTTTGCTTTGCCTCACCGCGTTTTCTTGCCTATTGGACTGGCTTTCCAGAACATTGTCCTGTGCACAAGCAAGTTTAACTGGGTAAAGCTGACCTGCTTTTTGCCCAAGCCATGGTACCCTGAACTCGTGGGAAACTACATCTTCCATGCTTCGCTGGTTAAGAGAAGCATGGCGTAGTTGCCCTTGAAGTTCAAGTCTTGACCTTTTGTCCCATATCAAGCAACTCAACCCAGTGTGATTTCAAGCTTACAGGTACAGAACAACCATTGCACCAGTTGGACCAGTTGCCCTATGGGTGAGGCGTTGCAATCTCGAAGTGATTCACACTTTGCAGAAGCAAATTGTGGTGGTTCGAGTCCACCCTGGTCCGAGATGTTGATTCTGTGCTTTGGCCCTCAAAAACAATGGTTTCAATCAGAACAAGTACGGGGACGCTTGTGAGTCTGACTTACTTTGGAATCTACAGCAGTGTGGCTTTGAAGCAAGACTTTCCTTAGCTTGTTTGGCTTTTGCCTTGATTCCGGGTGATGGCAAAGCAAAGGTATGCAACGAACCGACACGCGAGCAGTCAACCTTGCCCCCAAGCTGCCCTGGCGAAATGTGCCCTTTTCCCCGGAGTTTGATTTGCCGACT
This sequence comes from Effrenium voratum, assembly GCA_963377175.1. Taxonomy (NCBI): domain Eukaryota; class Dinophyceae; order Suessiales; family Symbiodiniaceae; genus Effrenium; species Effrenium voratum. Next base: position 687,615 of record CAUJNA010002447.1, on the reverse strand, counting down.
TGCACGCAATCAACATCCAATGCTATGGGACTAGACGCGTCACGGAAGGCAGACTGACAGCAGTCGACTGCTTGACGTTGTTCTACTGTCATACCTGCAGAATCCAGAAACAAGCAGTTGCAGCGCACGCACGACTTGGCCTTTGCAGTTCACGCGCTTCCCTTTCGATGAAAAGTTGGGCGGCCAGGTACAGGCAATGAGGGATGTGATCGAAGCCCGCCGCCGCGTCATGGGTCGTCCGCCCATACCGTGCTTGAGGCACGCTCGCTGACCGCTCGCACTGGTTTCGACAGGAATTGAGGTCGTTGCATACAGCGCAGGGCCTGGAAACCCCGAAAGGTAAAATGAACGTGAGCAAAACCAAGGTCACCATCAAGGCCCGTCATGTGCAGCAACTCATTGCAACTCAGCTTGTGACCCATTGGAAGTCTTCACGGCTTTGTCACAGCATAAAAAGGATGAGGTGCTTCCTCCAAACAGCAGGATCTCAGCTTGCGGGCCAAGGGTCTCGGCTTTTTATAAGAGCCACATGCAAAATGGCCAGCGAAGATCATGAGACTTGCAAGTGGGCTCGACTCGGTCGGCTTGGATGCGAGGCTGGAGGAGGTGGGAGACTTCCAGTCTCCGCTGATTGATGCCCTGAAGCCTGGGGCTGGTCGAGGCTGGGGGGTGCTGGGTTTCTGGGGTGGGTTGGTTTGGGGGTTGTTTGGGTTCGGGTGGCTTGGCGCGTAATCGAAATTTTTGTGAGCTGGAGGGTCTGAATGTCAAGAATAACGAGTCGGAGTTGTTTGCAATCCCGGCGTGCCTTTCAGGCGTGTCATTTTCAAGGTTGGAACCCGCCAAAACGTTTTCGTTGTCCGTGAGGTTTTCCTTTCATAAGCACTCCGCAAAGGAAGCAACACGAGCCCTTAGTGCAAAGATGTTGACCTCCGATGAGTAACCCCCTGTTTATTCACATGGGGGTATTCCCCTCCAAAAGTGGTCTGAATCCTTGCGGCTTTTCCAGGCATCCGCAAGGCGAACGCTTTTTGCTCCTACTTCCCTTTGGGTTTGTGAACTTGCTGGTGCTGAGCCGGGAATGAGGGACCCCTATAAACCATCCTCTATGGTTTCCTTGAAGGGAATCCCCAGGTTCATTCCCACACTGCCTGAGAACCAGCAAGTCAACCCGGGGCCCAAAGGCTTCGCCCGACGCCAGTGGCCACCCAGGCCGCCTCTCCACCTTCGAAGCCTGCAGTCTCTTCCTCCGAGAGGCGGAGGTGGGGCCCTCGCAGAAGCGCGCGCTTCTTCGTCGGGGGGACGTTTTTTTTCTCCTTTTGTTTTTCTCCGTTCTTTTGGGGGGGCGACCAAGAGGCAACCCGAAAAAAATGGAAGGTCACCCAATTCCGCACCCCTCCCCCTCAATTTAAGCAAGATCTACCCGCCAAGAAAGGAAAATCAGCTCTTTAAAAGGGTCACTCCCCTGGCATTTGGAGATCGATACCCGCCAATTGGGATGCGCCACCCTTGTCTCGAGAATTTTAAAATCCTTGTAAACATTTCCAAGGGGGGCACAATGAGTCTTGACCGTGGCTCATGTTTTTTCCCCCATTGCTCATGGTTGCGTATGCTTGTTCCTGAACAGACCTAGGAATATGTGTTGGGCGACTGACTAAGAGTTGGACCCGCTATGCGGGCACGTCTCAGAATGGCGCTTTGGTTAACCAAAGCGCCAGCGCTCGCCTTAAGACTGGCTTCCCTGTGCTTGCCCACCTACAGTAGTGTTTATCAGATCGGTGGTGTCATTATTGCCACTCGTGTACATGTTTCTTTCCCATATTTCACGTATGGTTAACCCTCCCAAGCTTCATTTCGAGGTTGCCTCAAAGCCAGCGGCGATTGGCTTTCAACCAAAAGGGGCGCCACAAAGGTGCGAGATCAGCTGAGTGCAGATCAACTTGTGAAGGTGGGCTCCAGTCCTCTTCCCCCTTAGGGCCTTGCGATGGTGGGCTCCAGAACCCGTTCACTTCAGACTAGGCCACCACCAACTTCTCTCAGCACCTCCATGGCACCCGCCCGGCGCCCGGCTCAGGCCTCGCGGCCCATTCCCGAGAGCTCCTGGCAGGCGCCTGCGGTTTAGTTGAAACCAACCGGGAAGTATGGCGCCTGGGGATTACCTTCCCACCAACTAACGCGGAAGTGCAACAAGGCCAACTCACCAAGAGGAAAGTAGTCTTTCTACAGGGGTCTGTGCACTTCCATGTTAGCTGGTGGGGGGGGGTAAACCTTCTTGTCCAAAGATTTTGAACAGCCAAACACAATCCCGACAGCCACTTGTGAGAACTGGCGGTTTGCCCGAAAGGGGGCGTTTCCCACAAAGCAACTTGTCAACCCATGGCTCGATGGCGTTTGTTTTCTTCCCCTTTCTGGCAGTTGGATAAATTAACACTGAACATATAAATGCTACATGTCAAAAAGGACTCGCCTCTTATGGAACCCAGGATGGATTTCTAGTTTGAGTCGGGCTCATCTTAAGCGGCTGAATGGGACACTGCTGAGACTACGAATGTAGTCTGGGCTTCACTGTAGTTGGTTTTTTTTTTAGGTGTTTTGGTTTGTAGGTTTGGTTCATGTTAGTAGTGAGCTGCAAAAAAGAACAAGTTGTTTGCTACCACACCGAGGGTTTGGCACGTGGTAAACTCCCGTTTTGGCTTCTATGATTGGAGGGCGGGTGAGCGAGCGGACTTGTTGCCCGCTTTCAAGAGGTCGGATGGCAGCTTCTGACACGCCGCGTTCACCAGATGGGAAACGCCTGGCCAGACTTGGAGGAAACGGATCTTGCGAGGATCTGTGGGATTTTCTCAAACGGAGAACTCGGGAAGAGGGGATGAGGATCCAGAGGCACATGCATCATGTATCATGGTTGTTGTTGGGAAGCATGTTACATTTTCGCTTATTGTGGTTTAGTGGGAAATCCCCACTTAACTGCTAAAATTAAAATGTTGCTCCCCTTCCAACGTCAACCTGGTATGGAACCGTGATTGAGAGTCTTCAGCAGGCTGTCCTTGAAGGTTGCCCTACCATTCGCCACGGGCGCTGTTTCAGCAGTTCGAAGGGCTTGTTGAATCCTTGCAGAGCTGAAGCTGCACTGCTGAATTCCGGCTTGCACCCTGCGTCATGCATAGTGTGTGTGTGTGTGTGTGTTAGTTCTTCTAGCCTGATTTAGCCTTGCCAGCTTTCCACAGAGATAAAGCCGCCTGTTCCCTGGCTGTCACCAGACATTCAGATCTTCCCGGGTCCTTTCGCGACTTTGGTTTCCTTCGAGCTCCTGGAGACGTTCGTCGCTTGGGCTTGGACCATTTTAGTGGTAAACCGGTTTGGTAAACCGGGCAATCCACTCGATGGAACGTGAGTTTCTGGCCTCGGACGAGTGCCTTCCTGTTGGGTCCGGGGCTGGACAGGCGCTGGGAAGTGGATTTTGAGCCGATAAGACCTGGTGAATGGTTTCCATCAACGAGCCAATGATTTGGTTTGGGTCACGGAGATGTCGAATCAATGAGCCAAATTGTTGATGTGGTTTGTGTCCCCCCAAAAAATGGGGATTTGGACTTCCCCCCGAAAATGGCAGACTTCGGTTTCCCCCCTTAACGGCCTTTGGGCCTTTGTTGCCTGGGTTTGTCACATGATTTCGACTCGGATCGATCTCTGCACCAGGCGGCGATGAAGGGGCCGGGAACTCAGCCGGATGTCGACGAGTCGCTCGACTCTTGAACGGCTTGAATGAGGGGTGTCTTTGAATAGGCGAAACCCCCCTAAAGTTGGTGGGGTTCCTTTGGTTTCCCTTGAAACCAACCCCAAAGGGGTACCCTCAACAAAAAGACACACCTTGGTGTTCTTCATGTTTGGCACCCGCCAAATGGTGGTTTCAAACATCGTCTGAAGGGATTCCCGGTCGCAGGACACCCTCGATTCCTACCAAGTTTTGGTTGGTCCTTTTGGGCAAGGCGAGCGCCCATATGGCACAAGTCTAAGTTGGTAGCCAGGCCCCCACACCTTCAGCAAGTCAAGACATCCTTTCGGGACTGACGTCACATGCCTTTGCAGAGGCTGGGGTCACCATGTCAGCCGCGCTATGCTGCTTGTGTAGCTTACGTATTTTGTCCACCTTGGAAGGCGTCCTGCTTGTCAGGGACCCCTGATGCCACGAAGACAGTGCTTCAGTGTGACCATTTGACACCCAACGACGAGGCAGCTGTGTGCCAAAAATGGATTCCTGTCTAAGGACGGCTCAGACCCCCAATGAATCGATTGGAAAAGACAAGCATGCTTGGCAAGTTGCAGTCCCTCCCCTTAGACTTGCCTGAAAGTGCTTTGATTCGTCCCAGCCCCTTGAAGCTCGGAAGACGTTGGTTACCTGATATAGCCGAGGCTCAAACTGAATGAGACATTTACTAAGCAAGCACCCGTTAAGCCAAGCCAAAGTCCAATAGCGGAACGTAGCTGGCAGAATTTGCGAGGCCTCCCTTTGAAACTGTGGATGGACGAAATCCACCTAAGAGACCCCGTAAATACCAACAAGCAATGGTTTCAATCATGGTTTCCAAGTGGTGCAGGATTTTGTGCAGTCACAGTAGTTTCGGGATTACCATCGCTACTACCCCTCCTTCCAGAAACATATCATTTGTGGGAGAGTACCTGGAAGATCAGTGTCCTCTTAAAGGACCCCCCCTGTCAGGTTGCATGTTGGAAGGGCAGCTTTCTCCCTGCACTTGTGGGGAGCATGCAACAGCTCGGTTTTTCGGTTGGAACTGCAGCCATTGGGTTCCGAGGGTCACAACCCCATGCTGCAGCTTCGCTTATAGCCCCGGAGCCTCCTGGCTCGCGGCTCGAGAAAGCTCGAGGCCCCTCGGCCGAGGCGGCGAGGCGAGTCGCCAGTGTCGTGGGTCGTGGTGAGTCTGGATTTGGGTGTGGGTCAACACCAATGGGATCCCATTTTGGCTAGTAGGTGCACCACCCATTTTAGTCTATTTTAGTTGGGATTGGGATGTTCACTGGGGGTACGGGATTTTGACCCAGGGCCATTTTGGTGTTGGGTTGCTTGATTGCTTGATTGTTTCGTTGCCAGAGTGTAAGATGGCACTGGGAGTGAGCAAAACCAATCCAACCATACCCAAGCACAAGCACCCGTGCATTCGAGCGAAGCAAAAGAGCAGCCAGGCAACCACAACTGAGCAACCAGCCAACCTAAGCAACCAACCAGCAGGCCAGCCAGCCAACCGACCAACCGCCCGCCCGCACGACCGAGGATGGACTAGCCACCAAGCAACTAGCCATCAAAGTAGAAAATCGGCTGCATCTGAGGTAATGCGCTGGGCGCTCTGCGCACTATGCTTCGTTCTTTCCCATGGCGTTGCGCGGGACACGAGCAGAGGATTCCCGTATCCTCCCGACACGCGGCCAGAGGGCTGCCGCAAGTTCAAGAGGTGCCGGAAGGGCCAAAGGGTGAGGTATCGTGACCATGCCATGTTTGACCCCCCCCCTCCCCAGTTTTAGTGAAGTAGTTGAAGCCTCGAGGCATGCTTCTGAGTTTTCCATGAAACTCAGCATCATGTAGGATAGTTGGTCATAGCGGGCAGGGGGTCATCAGGGCTTGGGCTTGAACGGATATTGTCGCCTTGGGCCTTTCAGCTGGAAAGCTCCTTCACCTTCCCTCCATACGCTGATTTGTTCTGCCGCTATTCCCTTCCTTTGGCACAGGAAGGACTTTGCGAATCACACGGTGTCCATCATCATCCCGTGGCTCGCAGAGAAGTGGGAGCACATGCAGGGCACCATGAAGGCCATCTTGCACTTCACCCCCGACGAGCTGGTGAATGAGTACATCTGGATTTCAGATGGGAACAAGGACTCCAAGGACGGCTTTTGAGGAAAGCGTGCTGGTGGGAGAGGAAACTTGGGAATGGGAGATGGAAGGAGAAACCAAGAAAAATCGTCCAACTGGTGGTTTCCTTTAAGGGAATCCCTGGGTTCATTCCGACATTCCCTGCTGAACACCAGCAAGAAAACTGGTAACAACCGAACCCCGGTGCTGAAACAAATGTTGCATACAAAACCAGTGAACTGCTCAACTTTATTGAGCCCACAGCCTGCTCTAGGGTGGTCTTTTATATGTCAATCCCCCCGGGCAGGGCCGTAATTTATCCAGCGGTCTCTCGCTTGAAGACTAGAATGTTGAAAGCTTGGACTTGAACCTTACTATATGTAAAAGGGGTTTTGGGGGACTCTTACAAACAAGGCAAGCGTTGACGCCAAAACGTGGAACTCCTGTTCGAGTTGTTTACAAGATCCCATGTACACGGAGGACCCCTGTGCCAGTGGCTGAACCCGCTGTTTGGGCAGCTTTTGTCCCCTTCTTTTCCAGGAGTCCTTGCATTTCCCTGATGGATATTTTTAAACATCACCTCTTGGGCCAAGTTTGATTGAGTTTGCCTTTGGGCTGACTTTCAAAGGAGATGAGGCTGTCTCAAAATGTGGACCCCCCAAATGGTGGGGGTTCCAGCCAAAAAATGGCCGCCAGCAAAACAAATACTGTAAAACACCCACCCATGTCCTTTTGGGGGGAAGCGTAGTTTTGTCCTTTCATATTGAGAAGCCCCTCCTTTCCTCGATGTTTGCCAGTGGCTGGGTGTTTCTAATTCGAAGGACCACACACCCATTGCGGTGTAAGGGGCAAAAAGGGCAGCCGAAACATCAATTTGCCTTGAAGCAGCAAAATGAATATGTATTATTTTCCTTGGGTTGTGCCGGGTACATACCCCAAAACCCATTCCTTTTTTGAGGGCATGTCCATTTGGGGTATGCAATACTTCCATTTGATTAAGAATATTTGTCATTTGTAATACTTGTGGAAAATGTTAGGGGAAAATGTATATGGGGAAAACTGGGGAAATTTTGGGGGTACTTCAATTTGGGGAAATGTAGATTTCCTACATATAATCCATTTCGGGTATGTAGTACTTCCATTTAATCCATTTGATGAATAGAAGTATGTGTCATTTTCTCTCAATTTTGGGATATGACAAATGTGATACATGACAAATATGATATACCAATATGACAATATTTCCCCTCATATCCAAAAGGTACTTCAATCTGGGGTGCTTCAATTTGGGGTACTTCCTTTTTTCAGGGAATGTCCACTTGGGGTATGTAATACTTCCATTTGATAAATGACTGACAACTACAACAATATGATACATGACAATATGGGTATGGGTCAAAATTAAACCACTAGGGAACCGCAGGTTTTAGTCCATGGTTCCATTTACCAGGGTTCTATTTTGGGTACCTATTTTTGACCCACAGCCATATGACAATATTTCCCGTACTTGTTTGTCACTTTCCCCTGGAATTTCTGGCCGCCTGAGGAGGCGGAGCTGAAGGCCTTGTCCAGCAAGGTGAGGGTCTTCGCCTTCGACGAGCGCCAGGGGCTGATGCGGGCCAAGCGCTTCGGAAAAAACGGGGTGCCGGGTAATGAAGCCGTTTTGAGTGCTGAAGTGAGCCAGTTTGGAGGAGTTCTTGTTTTTTCCAGCTCGGTTTTTGTCCGGTTTGTGGGGTTTGAGCGTTTTGCTTGGGTTTTTTGGCATGCTCAAACCGGGTGATATTGGGGCACATGTTCAGACATCCACCAGCTAAAGAAGCGCTTCATTTTTTAAAGGCGGGTTTGGGGTGGGTGGGGAGGGAAGTACGATACTCTTGAGGTCCCTTTGATCAGGTCCCCCTCAGTCGGTGGCTTGGATTGGCGGTATTTGTGGATTGGATTTTGGGAACTTGGAGCCCCTGAGTCAAGAGAGAGAGGGCTCCGTGGGAAAAATAGCGTGAAAAATCAAGAACCGGCTTGAGCATGCCAGAAAACCCGGGCAACATGTTCAAAGCCCACAAACCGGACAGCCAATCTAAGCCACGCTGACTTGGGGGAAGCTGACTTGCCAAGGATCAGGGGGGTGGAGATGGCCACAGCTCCGGTAATCGTGTTCCTTGAGGCGCAGGGAGACCTGGCGGACCTGGGGGGGGGGGCGTGAGCGGGGGGGAGGGCTTGGTGTGGAGATCAAAGGGAGAGGACCTACTGCTTCAGAGTACCGTGGGTGGGTCAATGCGCTTGCTTGGTGGCCTGGTTGCTTGTTTGCTTGGTGGCCGGGTGGCTGGCTGGCTGGCTGGCTGGCTGGCTGGCTGGCTGGCTGGCTTGCTTGCTTGCTTGCTTGCTTGCTTGCTTGCTTGCTTGCTTGCTTTCTGGCCTTGCCGCTTTTGGTTGGCTGGTCCCTTTGTTGTCTCAACATGTTCTGTCCCCTCTCATTTACGTTGGTGTAAGCGGTGCCAGATTTTTTGTTTGACGTGGTTGCCCCACCAAGACTTTGGAAGCTAAAGCACCTATGCTCTTTGGAGACTGACTGGAACCCATTTTGGGCTACATGGTGTCCCGAGAGCAAGCGAGCACGGCGATGAATTTGAGCGAGCGTGCTTCTTGCCTTCAAGTTGCTTTGGTCGCCGCTCCTTTCAGCATTCATGCGTCCGAATTTCTCTTGAGCCTGCTCGCATCGTTTTTTTCCCCCCCCCCCCCCAACAGCTGAAAGCTTTGGGGTCTCAGCCCAGATAGGCTCCGGGGTTGTCTGGGGCGGCCCTGAGGTAAGGTTCCACGAGGGTTCCACCAGGGTTCCACCAGGGTTCCACCAGGGTTCCACCAGGGTTCCACCAGGGTTCCACCAGGGTTCCACCAGGGTTCCACCAGGGTTCCACCAGGGTTCCACCAGGGTTCCACCAGGGTTCCACCAGGGGTTCCACCAGGGTTCCACGAGGTTCTGAGAGGGCTGCGGAGTGGTGCGAGCACTAAAAAGAGCACCGCATGCTGTTGGGGATATCACCTGAGTATTTTCTGCAGGCGCACGTGATTCCGAACAAGCACTGGCTGCAGCACATCCTTCACCGGGTGGTCGTGAACCCAAAGATCCTGGCCATGCCGGTGCTGGACCAGATCCCACAGGAGAACTGGGAGATCTATTATCCAATGCCCCCGGGGCACTGGCGGTACGAGTGGAACTTCAACTTGGTTTACACGAGTCTTGGGTCGCAACAGGAGCTGAGTCGGTTGCAACTTTTCTTTCCGTTTCTGGGAGATGCCGGCAGACGTCTGGTTTCAGATGTCAGACCTGCCTTGCTTTCAGAACATGGCAGACCTGCCGGTCACAGCACACAAGCTGCGGCCAATTGTTCCACTGGCCTGTCAGGCTGCAAGAAGCGGGAGAAGTTATTCTGCGATGATTTGTTCCGCTGAAGCCACGACTTGACTTGATCTGGCCATGGGTCAAAAGTTCTTACCCCCAGTGAACATCCCAATCCCCACTAAAACTGGTGCACCTACCCCAAAATGGTACCATTGGTTTTGACCCACAGCCATCTCGACGAGATCGCTGTTGACTCAACGTGCTGAGGAATCCTGGTGAATTGATCAGGAACGATGTGCCGGAGCCCTATCCCAGCCCAGGCTCGGGACTTGACATCCATACCCCAGAGCCTTATTGGGGGAATGTGAACCCCGGATGAATAAACCCCTGGTTGATTAATAGAGGGGTGTCCCCTTTTAGTGGGGATTCATCATTTTTGGAGGGAACACCCCCAATAATGGGACGGGTTTATTAATCCTGGGTCAACAATAAATTGAAAATGCAGGGCACCAGGATTGGGACACTTTCTCCTACAGAAGCTTCTGGGTTTGGAGCGAGCAAGGGCACAGTTGGGCAGCCGATGAATCGAAAAGCAACGGAATGAGAGCCTGAAAAAAAGGGAGCTGAAGTGAAGGGGAATCTGTCATCAAGGGAAAGTTGTGATGTGTCTTTTCTAAGGTTAAACCGTTAGACCCCCAAAACCGGCTTCGGTGTTCCTGTTGGATCAGTGGCCAGTGAGGAAAAATATCAAAAGGACCCCACAAAGTGTACCATCACAAAAAGGCACTTTGATGTGAAGGGACCCAACAGGAAGGCCGCAGCTTTCTCCACACGTGTCAGGCACCTCTGGAGGCATCTTTGCGATGCGGAAGGACTGGTTCAATCAGCTGGGGCTCTTCGACGAGGGCATGCGGGAGTGGGGAGGCGGAGTTGTGAGGGGTGGGAGGGTCAGAGGAAAATTCCCTCCAATAAGGATCAAGCACGTAGAGGAAGGGAGGCCTTGAAGCATATTTAGAAGAGAACCTCGAGCATTTGAACCTTTCGCTGAGTCTTGCAACTTTTGCAAGGACATACAAGGATGCCTCCTTGTGACCCTGGGAGCCACGTCAAAATGTGCGCTTGGGCCCGCACAGTCACCAGTTGCACATCTGGCCAGGCGATCATATGGAGCTGACGATGAAGGCCCATGGCAATGTGCATTCCCTCGCTCAGATGGGAGGGACGTCCATAGCGAAAGGAATTGGTTCGTGCATTTCGCTGGGTTGATAAGCGGAAAAAAAATCGAACAACTGGGGTGCGGGGGAGAGGTTTCCAGTATTTCATTTCCAGTTCGGGCTGAGCTTTGCCACACCTGCCATACCTGAGCCTCGGACTGAAAGGACTTTGGCGTTCTTCTTTCTGCTTTCCTGGGCAGATGTGCAAACTTGGAAACGACCACTGGTGCCATGGGATCCTTCAACTGGGTGGCTCCCAGCCATCCGGTTCTTTGGCTTGTTAGCTTCTTAGTGCTCAGTGCTTGGGTGAAGCCATTGAACCCAGAAGTCAAACTTTGAGCGGGGGATCTTAAAAACGCACAGCCCAGTTAAGCACCAGCCAGGGTCATGGCTTCGCGCGGTGCGTACAGGTGTGGCGCTGCGGGGGCCGCATCGAGATCGTGCCCTGCAGCCGGGTAGGGCACCTTTTCCGAGATCCCAGCCACAGGCGAGCGATCGGGGCCCCTTATCGGGCCGGATAGGGCCGATCGATCGGGGGTTTAGGGAGAGAGGCATGGGATTTGACCATGGTAGGATGACTCCACTAGAATTGTTTTTGATGCTCCTTGGAGCCACGTCCAGGGAATGTGGGCTGGCCAAACGATTGAAGCCCCCGCCGGTGCGACACAGAGTTCCTTTGTGAGAACTGCGTGCCGCTTTGCAGCTCCTGTGGAGTATACCTGCAGCGCCTCGTTGAGCGGTGTGGATGCGGAGCTGTGAACAGGCATTGCTTGCATGGTTGTTGTTGGGAAACATTTTGCATTTTTGCTTTTTGTGGGTTTAGTGGTTGAAATCCAAATCCACTTAACTGCTAAACACATAATTTTTGCTCCCTTTCCAACGTCAGCCAAGATTGAGTGAACCTTGAATGAACTTGGAATCGGGCTTCTGGCACCTCAAAATCTGCGGGATTCCTAGCCATTTCATGTCAACTCGTTCCAACCCTGCTTTGCTCTGGGACGCTTTTGCGCATGCACGCTGCGTTTGTCGGCCATGTTTTGCTTTTCATGTGGGGGTTGATCAATATCCCTAGTCCCAAATGACCATGGGTAAACTAGCTTTTCGTATTTAGTGGGTGATAAATTTGAACAAAATGATCATTTCATGTTTGGGGGACCTAACTGGGCACGGGTCAAAATGAAACCACCAGGGGACCGCAGGTTTTAGTTCTTTTTTTCCATCTACGAGGGTTCCAATTTGGGTACCAATGTTAACCCAGCCACATGGCTGTGGGTCAACACCAATGGTGCCGTTTTGGGGTAGGTGAATTCACCACCCATTTTGGTGAATTTTAGTGGTTGGATTGGGATGTTCACTGGTCACCAATCTTTGACCCACAGCCGCATGTCGTAGGCCATATGACGTAGATGTGAACACGGTGGTGCATAACTACAAGCGCCTGGCAGAGCTCTGGGCCAAGGACGAAGTCGGAATGCGCGGCGTCGCTGTGTCGCTTCTTTCGATGCCGCGGACAGTTCTTGGGACGAGGAAAAGACACTGGAAAAGCATGAGCTCTGAGTACTCTGAAAGATAGCTTTGAACCAAGTGTTGAGTGCCCAATCTGGTTTTCTCGTGGAATGTATTCTGTTGGCGCGCAATTGGCGAGACCGTAGACGATCTGCCTCCTCGCAATGCGTCACTCGGAGTGGTTGGACTGGCCCAGCTTTTGACCCAGATATGTCTGCACGAAACTGAGATTTCGTGAGTGTCTTGGGCGCCCTGCGGAGATTTGGGAGATCTTCCTTTTGATGCGCCTTGCGCTGTGAGATTTGTTCCATGCGCTCTCTCGGGTGAGCAAAAGGGGCTGGGGCCGGTGCCGGTGAGGACCACCTGGACTACTTCTACAAGATGAAGCCGGAAGCGCGGCCCATGAAGCTCACGGGCATGGACAAGGCCACACCTTCCAAACGCGCGACGGAGGGGGGGGGGGGGGATTTTTAGGCGCCAGAAGTCATTGTCCCCGCGCCCGAAGGGCATACGGTAGACCAGGGACATCACCTGAACAAAATGGTTTGGCAGCGCGCTTCATGTATGTCACGCTAAGTCGTTGAATGCCTCGTTCGCTCAACGGCGGAAAAAAAAAAAAAAAAAAAAAAAAAAAAAACACGCTTGCATGCTTGACACTGAGGTGATTTCCAACTACAACGAGTTGAGGGACGAGCTGGGTTGCAAGGACCTGAAGTGGTACCTGGAGAACGTGGACCATGAGATGGACTGGGAGCGGGGTGTGATTTGCCACCCTCACGCGGCAGCCAATGATCCGCTGAAGTGCCAGGGGCGCTTGATCCCGGGCCGTTGGACCGTCACTGAGACCATTCCAGTCGACGAGTACCTCCGGCGAAAGCAGGCGGCGGAGGCAAGAGCTGAACAGGTCAGAGAGGATCTGTAACTCCGAAGGCCAACGTGCTTTCGGAGAGTTGCCAACGGCAGAAAGTGCCGGCACAAGGATTGTGGAGACAAAGACCACGCCTCAAGCGAGCCATGCATCCGTGCATGATTTGACTGCGGCGAAACGGGGCGAGCTGCGAACTGCCAGTCAGGCCAACCTGCTTGCCGTGCTCAGCGTTAGAAGTCTTGCCCGGCAAATGGCGAAGAGGGGGAAGCCCTGAATCGTTCCAGAGGACGCCCGAGGAACTGCGTTTGGGCCCTTGGGGCAGGGACTCATTGCTGGAATTTGGATTGGTTGCTGCCCTTTGCAGTCAAAGGATGCCAGATGAGTTGCCTGCAACTGCCTGGAAATCATGGGGGCCAATGAGCTGCTTCACTTCAATTGACCGGGACACCTTTGCCCTCGGATTTGTTGGATGTGGGTTGGCCGCCTGATTGTGACCCTTAAGTTGGTTCCTCACGCCGTTAGGCCATGTGCATACGCAGATGCATGTACTCGCATTGCATAGCATGTGGAATTTTCCGATGCACACCCAGGTGCCGAGGCTGGTGATATCAGGGATAAAAGTTGTATCCATAGATGTCATGCATATGTTGTTCACATTGAATCGGCTATTTGCACAAACGATATACGACATGCACACATTTGATATGCGTTCTTGCGGAGCAAGCTACATGTCCTAACTACCATCACAGTACGTGGGTGCGTCTTTTTTTGAGGGTTCCCTTTGTTGCAGGGTTTTGAAGGGAAACCAAAAGGACCACCACCATTTTAGGGGTTAAGATCCATGTGAGACGCACCATGACATGTTTTTTGGTCGTGCGCGGATCCAGAGAGGTTGGACCCCATGGTGCGAGTTCTCCAGCGCCTGCTCTACTTGCCGCCGCCTCCCTGGTTCCAGCGGGAATGGGCGAAAGACCATAGGTGTCCTTTTTGGTTGGTTTGCTTAAAAAATAGAGGGCCCTGGTTTAGCTGGGGTTTATTCCATTTACCAGGGCCATCTATTTTTTTCAATAGGCCACCTATGCGAAAGGCGCCCCGGAAAATGCGGCGATTGCCCAAAGGTGGAGGTCAGGTCGACTTGTGGCGCCAGCTACACTCTGCATGCAGTTTCTGGCCCGCTGAGTTGGCAGATTTCGCGGAACAGTTTGGTAAAGGCACCTTCCCAAGCAGAGGGATCCTCGGAAACGTTCATTTGTACGTTTCTCTTGGCATGGGATGCTACATAGGCGGTTCTGTGAAGCGGAATTTGCAGCTTACAGGGGGTGCCCCAAAGTCCAAAGGTCAACGGTCACCCCATCCAATGACCCGACTCGAAGACCTGACTGCTGATGGCCAATGCACACCACACGACAGAGATATTCTCAGACAGTTCAGGGCCGGGAGTCTGAAACGTTAGGTGCGTCAATTTATTTGCTCCCAATGGCAGATTTGGAGAGGTCGCGGCTTCTCACTCTTTGGGAGTTTGGTGGGGTAGGACAACTTAAGAAGGGGAGCCTCGCAAATGGGCGTCTCCCAAGTTGCGGACCTACGTTCAATGGGGCTGCATTCCTCTTGGTCACCCTTGCATGAAGAGGGTCTGCCGGTCTGCCCAATACACCCGATGGGTTCCGCTCTTGCGGCAAGTTGTTCTTTCCAGCAAGCAGCAGGTAAACTCGGGGTGGTTTTGTGGATGGTCTTAAACGGGAACAGGCGCCCACATAGACACCACTTAGAAACCTTTTCATCTGGAACCCCCACATGGAAGCCATATGGGTGTGTCTTCTTTTAGGGGACACCCCCCCCAAAAGATGCTGGTTGTCCTTTTGGGTCCTTTTGGGGCACCAAAAAGAAACAAAGAACGAAAAAGCCAAACATCACCACTCTCACGAACCACCAGCCTGACGGGTGGTCCAACTCCCCCCCAAAAAAATAACCTGCTGGTTTTCCCTTTGGCTTTCTTGTCGGGCCACAAAAAATGCTGGCTTTGCTTTTGGCTTTCCTGTTGGGGCACCAAAAACAACGACAAAGAACGAACAAGCCAAAGATCACCGCTCTCCCGAACCGCCAGTCTGACGGGTGGTCCAGCTCCCCCCCAAAAAGAAACATCAGCTGGCTTTCCTTTTGGCGTTCCTGTTGGGCCACCAAAAAATGCTGGCTTTCCTTTTGGCTTTCCTGTCGGGCCACCAACAAAAACAAGAACAAAGAAGGACAAAGCCAAAGATCGCCCCTCTCCCGAACCACCAGCCTTAGGGGGGACCCCCCAAAAATTGGTGGGACACCAAAAAATGCTGGTTTTCCTTTTAGCTTTCCTGTTGGGCCACCAAAAAGTGCTGGCTTTCCTTTTAGCTTTCCTGTTGGGCCACCAAAAAATGCTGGTTTTCCTTTTAGCTTTTCTGTTGGGCCACCAAAAGCAAGGGGGGCGACGGGCGCTTCCCCCTCCCCAAAACCCAAAAGGAAGGGCCGCGCCCAGCTCCTCCAGGCCTCCGGTGCCGGAGGAGCACTCTGAAGCCGTGGAGGCCTTGCGCGCGGCGGCGCGGAGCCCCGCGCCCCGCGGTCGGATCGTTCGGTCGGGGGGAGCTTTTGGCGTCGGCCGCATCCAGTGGCTTCAGGGGGTAGGCCGCCTTTTTCACGCATTCTGAGGGAAGGGTTTGGTCCTTGAGTTTGAGACAGAGCCATGGGTGGCGCTTTTGGTGTTTTTCCGTTTTGGCTCAAACGGGATGGATTCCACTGGTTTCGGTTTGTTGCCTTTGTCATTTACCAGTGGAAGGCAGCTATTTGTCCCAAAGGACAGGGTCAAAGCGGCCTTTGTTTTTGGAGACGGGGGCAATCCTGGAATTTGTTGCTTGCCTGGCTGCCTGGCTGCCTGGCTGTTTGCTTGATTGTTGTGTTTGTGAAGGTTGTGGGCGTGGGTCCGGGAGGCATGGATATCATTTTTTGCAGGAACCAATACCCATCATTTGCCGCTGTTTGCATTTAGAAAGTTGCCTCTACTGTTTGGAGAAAGAGCAAGCTGTGCTGGGGCTGGAGCACAGATTCAACATTCCAGCAATGATCCACCAGCCTTGGGCCAGTAATTTGTCCAGGGTCGGCGCTTCTCAGGAGTAGACACGCTTCGTAGTTTGTCTCCTGCGGCTTCTTTTCGTCTTCACTTAGAATCGGCTTCTTTTTGCGCTTCCGATGGACCGACCATCCAAAAGCACTCAGAATCAGAATGCATCTCTGAGACAACCCGGAAGCGTACCCCTTTACAAGCTTCCAGTAATTCTTCGGGTTAGTATTTGGTTGTATGAATCAGCAGGTTCCAACACCAAACACCAGTCCTTCAATCAGAGGGTTGGGTTGCAGGACATTCTACACGAACACAGCTGCCCTTTCGGGTGTTTTTGGGCGTCCTGTAGATGTTCTTGTCACCAAACCATGGCGCGTTTCTTTTTTTTTGCGGTTTCTCCATGCCCCGTTTTTTGTTTTTCTCCCGGGGGGGGGCATGGTAGATTTTCCGGTTTTGATTCCACGACGCCCCGGTTCCGAGCCCGGGCCCCGAGGCGCGCAGCGCCCCGCTCCGGGAGGGCCTGCGCCGCTGCCGCGTGTGCGGCGCCGCCTTCTCTACGCCGCCCGGGCCCAAGGGGCCCCGGGCTTTGGGCCCCGAAGCTCGGTGGGAGCTCCCCACCGTTTTAGGTTCCCTTTTGGTAAGGCTTGCTTGACATGATATCCATGTTTTTTTGTTTTCAACTGAGGTTGGTGTCTTTTATCAAGCGATTTCGGGTATGTCGCTTTAGTGGATCCAGCTTGCATGTTTGGCTGCCTTGTGTTTTGAAACACAGGGTTTCGGTTGTGTTTCCTAGAGTTTCTGCTGGCCGGTTTCTCTGATGGGCGCGCCAAATGTTTGCTTTGCTTGCGTGCGAGTTTCCCAACGCAGAAGGCTGTATGTGTTTCTTTCCTCATGGGTGGAAGGGGTGGGAGAGGTATGTAGGAAGCCTGGATGGAACGATTTTCATACGGATGGGCAGAATTCAGCAACTAGGAATTGAGCCGCCTGCCAGAGGAGCTTGGATCACAACGGATGTCAGAGAACAAAGCTGACAGAGCTTGATGTAACCTGGACATGACGGATCCGCTTGAGTTATATTAAATCACGCGGGCGCAAGTTGATGGACTTTTACCGGGTACAATCATCATAAACACAATTCTTTCACTCTAAATGCGGTAGCTCTTTGTGTGCATGAGCGCGTCTCTTGAGCATTTTGGTGTGTGTGTGTGTGTGTGTGTGAACGTTTGTTTTGTGCTGTTCGTCTTGCTGGTGCTCAGTAGGGAATGAGGGAATGAACCTGGGGATTCCCTTGAAGGAAACCATAGGGGATGGTTTAAAGGGGTCATTCCGATTCTCATTCCCCGCTGAGCACCAGCAAGTCGTGTGGCTGTATTTGCCTTTCGGATCGATCCAAGGTTGCGGATGCGCGAGCACCTCGTGGGGCGGCGGCACTGCACCGTAGCGGCCCCAGCGATTCCTCAACTGAGGTGTAGTTCAAGGTGGCAGGGTGCACTTCATGACAAGCCACAATGAGATCAAAGGCAGGAAATGGTTTATGGGGACGAAAAGCAACGAGGACCACAGCCAAATTGCCAAAATCAAAAGCACCCCTTGGCGGTCTTCACTTGAGGCACCATGTACGCTGGACCAATCCATGATCTGGTCTTCTGGCTTCGAACCTTGCAACTTGCTCAGCGGATTTGCCCACTTGCATTGCCAAAGAACCCCAGATCCAGCCCAAACTGCTAGTGTGCTGTGTCAGGAAA